>JBBPBS010001045.1:810598-821651 GCA_037974835.1 Cicer judaicum
ACTAAAAAAAAAAAAACAAACATATTACTCAGGGGTGAAGGATAGGCTTACCATTGGGGTAGCTTTGGCTTCTCATTTTTTAATAAATTAGTATATTTTATATTTAGTTGTTATAATTTTTTTCGGAAATTGGTATCTTTTTATTTTAGGCTACCCAGTATTTGTTAAAAATTAATAAAAATAAGACAATTAAAAAATATTATTTGACTGATAAATGTATACAACTAATTATTTTAATTCTTCTATTCTCTAAAACAATTATAGAGTAAAAAATCATAAAAACAAGAATCCTAAAAAAATAAATTATGAAATTTTTACAAATGGATTTTTTTTTTATATATTTGCCCTCCTCCTAAAATTATGCCTATTTTGCCACCCATATCAACTATGTTGACAACAATGTTAATGTGATAAATAAAGAATTAAAAAGAAAATTATTTTAATTTATAAGATTTAATTCAATTGATAAATATCGATATTATTAAATTATATAAATACGAGGACTTCAAACCTAAAACTTTGTAGTTTTATATAAATTTCCTCAATTACTATTTTATTTATAAATAAAAGGATTATTTAAAAGAGTTCAATACGTATAAAATTATAGTGGTTAACTGAAAGAAAAAAAAATTATGGTTTCATGTGACAAAGGAATCATTTTGACTAATATTAAATAATTCAATAAACGATTTAATATTTTATAAATTTAAAGTCTCAAATTTCACACGTTGGATTTTAAAACTAAAATATGGTTGTTTACACTTTTAATATTAAAGAGACGTGAGCTGGCTACTTCTTACTAAATTATGATGATATGGTCGTGTATGTGGAAGAAGTAAAAGTAACCAAAATTTATTTTTTGTTTCGACGATAGAATGGTTGTGTCCAATTTCACTGTTTTTAGGCAAGAGGTATGGACCTGTACTCTTTATTTTATATTTTTTGTTGTCAGTAAAATGTCATATTTATGATTTTCAATTTTTTCCACCGTAAAAGTAAATTTTACAATATCTTTTTAAAGAAATAGAATTTTCAATTTTTCAACATTTGTAAAAGTCATCTTTATGTTTCGTAATTTTCCTTTGCAGGTCATCTTTACGGTGAATGTGAAAATTTGAAGAAAAAAAAAAGAGATCACATTTGAGAAATAGGTATTTTGAGATTTAAAAAGTTGTTGGGGAACACTTCAAAATTCTGTTTACTTTTTTGTGGACATAGTTTCAGTTTATTTTTCAGTCTTGAAGAAGCAATGAACCTTGTGAGACATAATATTAGGCCAAGCCCACAACAAATAATATTTGAGTCCTTCTTACACCCTTTTAGAGGGTTCTACTAGCACCATTCTTGATAATACACCCCACAGATATTTTTGATGTTCAATGTCCCTTTTCAAAAGTAAACTTCTTATTTTATTTTGATAAGCTTCGAAAGTAAATTTATAAAAGTTTTTTTTTCTTTAACTTCTACTATACATCCCCACTCACCTCCCTTATTCTATTTAAAATTATAATTTTACTTTTTCTTTTCATTATCTATAAAATCTTCAAAAAAATTTAGTAATAACTTTTTTGCTCTCTTTCGAAACTTTATAGAAATTACACCACCATTTTAAAGTTTATACATTTTTTATGTATAAAAAGTAAGTAATTTTTCTTAATTTTAAATTTTTAATAATTTTATATAAATTATTTTTGAACCTTTAACAAAATATTAATGTTTCGAAATAGGTTTTTTTTTATATTTTTCAAAGTTTTCATCAATACGAAACACTTTTTAAATGTTAATTTCTAGTTTTTTTCAAAAAATTTGAAACATTGAAATGTCGAAATAGTAAATTTTCAAAACTTTCAAAATTAGAAAACAAAAAGTTTGTTAATTAAAAAAATAGAAAGTTTATATAAATAAAAAAATATGTAAATGGAAAGTTTATCAAGAATTAAAAACTCTTATATCCAAGTCAAACTTTTAGTAAATTGTTAATTTTGAAAGTTCTAACAGTTGTAAAGTTTTGAAATCCTTGAAAGTTTAAAAAAAAAATCGAAAATTTCTAAATGTTCGAAAGTTTGAAACTTTCATTTCAAAATTTTTTAAAATGTTCGAAAATTTCAATAATATCTAGAAAAATTTCATTTTGAATATTTCATAACTTCGAATGTTTGAACAATCTGAAAAAATTTCATTTTGAAAATTTTAAAATGTTCGAAAGTTTCAATAATTTTTGGAAAAACTTCATTTCGAATATTTCATAACTTCGAAAGTTTGAACAACCTGAAAAATTTTCATTTTGAAAATTTCAAAACATTCGAAAGTTTCAACAATTTCTTGAAAAACTTTATTTTGAACATTTCAAATTTTTGAATGACACTTACTTTTCTATTTAGAATATTTGTACTTTCAAATATTAGAGATAATTTTGTAAAGTTTTGAAACAGGAGGTAAATAAATGAGTGTTAATTTTTTTTAAAGATTTTACATATAATAAAAAAAAAACAAAAATATAATTTTGTTTGAGATGGGAGTTTGGAGGTTAAGGTACGAGGTGCATGGTAGAAACATCCAAATTTTGTTCTAGATTATGGGATAGAGGGCCAAGCCCAATTCCAAAGCAAATGAAGCTAAAATTTTATGCAAAATTTAAACCATAAATTTTAAATTTTATTTTTTTTATTTATTTTTACTTCTATTTGAAATATATATATATAGAATTGTTTAAAGAAATTAACAAATTACTTATTAGTAAGCGGTAGTATTCTTTCTTTAAGGAAGAGACAGTCAAAAAATTTAATTCCAACTTACATATTTTTGTTTTCTATTCTTTCAATTTCTTAAATTATTTTTAAATGATTACGATTAAGTTTAACTTTTCTTTAGAAAAACTATACGTAGCTTTAATTCAAATCATTACTTAATTATTTTGGTTTTGAATAAATTGGACAAGTTATACTATTATTCTATTGATTTTTTTAAGAAGGATTTTTAACAACAGAGTTGAACATTTTAAATTGGGTAAACTATCGTTTTGATTTCTAACTCAACAAGATTCTAATATTTGCTTCAATAAAAAATTCCAACAAATCCCAAACTCATTCAAATATTTGCCACTCTAGTATTTGACATTTAACCTTTCTGTTAACCTTGTTAAGTGGGTGACACATACATGACTCAGTGATGTGTTTTCTACGTGGGTCTAATGAATAGGCAAGAACTAAATTGACCTTAAGTTTAAAAATAAAAAATGAAGCTTTAAATGATTTTTTTTGTGTTTTGATCTCTCCTTTTTAGTTACCTTTTCTCCTATCTTTCATTTCATCTCCATTCATCTAACCCAGTAAGTTAATACTTACAAGGACCACTCTGACTATAATTAACACTTTTAGGGACTTCTATGACACTAAGTGTTATATTTTGGGACCGATGATTATATTCATAACTTTACCACCTAGAATACCTATTTAGATTTTACAATACTTAAAGTTACTTGAAATAACACAAAACACGTTAACAATATGAAATGATACAAAATAATTCAATTCAAACACTTCATATGGGTTGATCAATTGATGAGACACCTCCAAATGATCAAACACTTCCAACACATGTATTAGATGAAGGAATATATGGTGAGATCCACTAAGGAAAAAAGATTGAGTGGTACCATAAATTAAATGGCGTGTTCAAGGCTGGAGCTAATACCAAACTTGATTTTATGACTTCTGAAATAGAGATGTTTAGAACACTTCTAATTGGTGTATTTGTTATACAAATGTTGCATATGATTTGGTTTCACAAGCCATAAATTGAGTTTAGTAGTTTGATAGTTTTTAATATAGGTAGTTTGTAACATATTTTGTTCGTATCAAGTGACTAATGACTTAAACTTAATGTATTTTGTATTATTTCAAATGAAATGAAATCTTTAAATTGAAGTGTTTTGTGTTTTTTTATATTGTTAATGTGCTTTGTGTTATTTCACGTGGTTTTAAGTGTCATAAAATTTGATTGGACATTCTAGATTGTAAAGTTACGAATATAATCACAATATTTTAAAGAAAACACTTATTGTCATTATAGTCTCTGAAAGTGATAACTTATAGTTAGAGTGGTTCGTATATGTAATAATTTATTGAGTTTGATGAAGGGAGAAGAAATGAGAGAAAATAGAAAACAAGAAAAGAGAAAGGAGAAATGATGATGAGAGAAAACTATAAATTTGTCTATTTAAAACTTCATTTATTTTCTATTCATCATACCCACATACAAGAGAAAGTGACAAAGAATTATTATAATAATAAACTAAAATTCAAAAATATTTGTATATAAATCTATAATATATATATATATATATATATATATATATATATATAATCCAAAAAGACTTCTCATCAGACTCAATGTTTGATTTTATTTGTTCAAATGATTTTTTTTCATCATGGTTATTTTTTTACAAATGAAATTTTCCATTTCATTTGAAATTTGTTCTGCACTAACAATAGCACTTACAAATCCATATTCTTTATATTTTTTGAAGTAGAGAATAAAACTTTGTAATAGTTCTATAACTACATCAATACGCCTATGTTGTTTTCTTTTTTTTGTGCAAACTTTTGCTAATTTCATTGACTACAATTTAACGACTCATGCCAAATAATTTTACTCCTAAAAACTCAAAGTTTTCAAGATTTAACTATTTATGGGTATGTTGTTTATGCTTTAAGGCTATTTTCTTGTCATAATTGAAAAGAAAATATGTTCAATATACCTCATCAATTATTATTATTATGAAAGAGTTAATAATGAATATATAGTAGAGATTCCATATTTATATAGAAGGGAAAATAACAAGTTTAACTAACAAACTTAACCTCCAAACATAATAATTAAGAAATAGTTAAGAGTCTAACTAACCAACTTTGACTATGTACAAATATAACTAATATCCCGTCGAGCTGAGCCACATATAGTATTAAAATTCAACTTAGAAATAAGTATGAAAATAAGATGGATCTAAGGCCTTTGTACAAATATCTGTCACATGAAGATGAGTAGAAATAAGATCAAAATGAAATAGTCCTTGTAGCAACTTTTCTCTAACGTTATGGTAGTCCAAATCAATATATCTAATACACTCATGAAATGAAGAACTAGACGCGATATGCGTTGAAAGTTGGTTGTCACAGTACAACATGGTTGGTTCAATAGTCGACAACTTGAAGTCATTAAGGAGGTAAGTGAGCCATTGGATTTCACACACCAATTAACATCCTGGCTCTATATTCCTCCTCAAAAAAAGATTTACAAATTGGTTTTTTCTTTTTGGACATCCATGAAATTAGAGAATCGCTCAAAAGGATGCAATGCAAAGAATATAACAAATCTCTTGTTTCAAGCCCTATGTGCTTGTATCAAGCCATACAAGGCTATTTTCAGCTTGCACACATTGTCTTCTTTTCCCTTTTTTACATACAAGGCTTTGCATGGACCAACCTTTGTAACTAGCTATTGACACTATAAGTCTCATTGTCTCCATTCTAGCAATTGGTGTATATACTTCATCAAAATATAAATGAGACCTTTATAGAATTCCTTTTGCTACAAGTATAGCCTTGTATATGGAAATCTCACCATTAGGCTTCATTTTGATTTTATAAACCTATTTCACATCAATTGGTCTCCTATTCATAGGTAATGTCATCAACTCCCAAGTTTTGTTTCTTTCAATGGACTTAAGCTCCTCAATCTTCCATTGCTAGTCTCTAGTTTGGATCATTTAGGACCTCATTACAGCTAACTGGTTTTGATTCAGCAAGTAATGCAAAATGCATTTATTCTCCATCTCCATATATTGTTGTATCAAATACTACTTCATAATTGTGTAATCTTATAGAAGGTTGTCTAGCTCTACTAGATCGTCTTATTGGTTCTAGAGCTAGTTGTGCTACTACGCGTTCTTCTTGATCATCCTTAAGGTCAATCATCATTGTATCATTGGAGCTAGCTATAGCATTCATTTCCCAATTTCATCTTTTAGATTCATCCACCAATACATCTTTGCTTATCCACTCTTCTTTTGTTTTGATCATAGATCTTATAAACTCAAATTGCTTCATAACCCAACAAAACTATTTGTTCAACTTTATCATCCAACTTCCTTTTATTTTGAGCAAACACATGTCTAAACTATAATGAGCCAAATATCCTTAGGCGACTCACATATCATCTTTTACCATACCAGGCTTCTTTTGGTGTCTTGTTAACCAATCATTTAGTAGGACATCTCTTCAAGATGTAGGAAGTAGTTGATATTGCTTCTCCCCAAAACTTATGAGGTAGTTTCTTTCCTTTTAGCATACTCCTTGCCATGTTCAAGATGGTCAGATTTCTTCTTTTTGCAACATCATTATGTTGTGGTGTGTAAGGTGCAGTGAACTTGCGTATCATCCCTTACTTTTCACAAAATTCATGAAACTCGTGGGAATTATACTCACCTTATTCATCTGTTTGAATCACCTTGATACCATAATTACTTTGTTTTTCTACTATTATTTTAAATTTTTTATACACATCAAATCCTTCACTCTTCCTTTTAATTAGGTAGATCCATATTTTGCTTGTAAATTCATCAATGAATGATACAAAGTAGTTATTTCCTCCTAGTGAAACCTCCTCAAATGGACCACAAACATACAAAAAGATTACCTCCAGTTTCTTTGACGATCTAGTTGAAGCTTCAGACATGAATGAGTTCCTATGTTGCTTGGTCTGACAACATTCTTAACACAACTTTTTTGGTATTTTAATTTTAGGAAGTCCTTGCACCGTACTTTTGTTCTTCAACATTTGGAGACTTGTAAAATTCATATGTCCAAATCTTTGGCGCCAAAGCTAGTTACCACTTCCGACTTTAGTAGCCAAGCATTAATTTTCACTAATTTGAATCTCAATCTTGAAAGTTATATTCTTTGAGAGTGGTGCCTTCAACACTAGTCTCCTTGAATGATCAGATATGTTCATTTGGTCATACTCCATCTTCATTGAGTATCGCTTCTTCAAAAATTGTCCAAGACTCAACAAATTATTCTTCATGTTTGGTATATAAAGAATCACACATATGAATGATTGTTTTCCATCTTTGCTTTGAATCAATACTTTGCGAGCACCCTCAGCAGTCATTGTATTGTTATTAATAAATTTGATCTCCATTTTCACCTTCTCATCAGTACTTATAAGCCATTCTTTGTGACATGTCATGTGGTTGGAATAGCCTGTATGAAGATACCATAATTCAGAACCCTCGTCATTTGAATTAGTAGTAGCCATTGATAGCATGTCATATATGTCTGAATCATCTACTTGAGCCATTCGAGCGTCATCTTCTTTTCTCTTTACTTTCTTTGACTTACATTCATCTTCTTTAGAGTTCTTATAATATTTTCAATAATCACCAAATCAATCATTACTTCACCATTGGTCTTCATCAAATTTGTGATGGTTTGCACACGATTAAAATAATCAGCCACACTTTCAGTTTCTTCCATTTACAGCAGCTCGTATTGCCTCCTTAAGGCTTGAAGCTTCACCTTCTTGATCTTATCACCCCCAATATAACACTTAACCAAGATATCCCAAGCTTCCTTTAATGTGGAGACCTTCAAAATTTTCTCAAAGTTATTGGTATCAATACTTTGTTGAATGTAGTATAAAGTCTTGTAATATTTTTTTCTTGAATCCTTGAATGTTGCTCGTTGCACATCTGTTGGATTTTGACCAAGCTAATCATACTCATCTTGCACCACTTCATACACCTCTTGAGCTCCAAACAATGACGTAATTGATGCACACCATCTTTCTCAGTTTTACCATCAAGAATTGACAAATTAGATGGAAAGCTTCATTGATGCACACCATCTTTCTTTATTTTGCACTCACACTCGTGTTTTTCAAATTTTGAATTCCTCTCAATCAATCGTGTTTTCCTTTGATTACGAACCCAACTCTTGATGTCAATTGTTAGAATACTTGTTATTAGCTTGTAACTAATTCCAGATTAAAGGAATTTAGAGGTAGAAAAGAATAAAGAATCAAAATTCTATTTACTGCTTATTTTTTAAGTAATTGTGCTAGTTTGTATTATATATCAAACGCACGACAAATAAGTTGTCGTAACTAACTCGTAAGAGTCTCTAACTAACATGTAACATTTTTAATTATTACCACTTTAAATTACAATTTCAACAAATTATTGCTTATGATTTACAAATTTTCAATGTGAGTTTGATTATGATTCATGTTCTCAATGTATATATAGTTCTATCATAAAAGATTGTACGATCATCTAACAGCATTATTAAACATACTCGCATATACAAAGTAACCATTGTCAATAATTTCATATATGTTTATATACGAATGAAGGAACCAAAAAGAAAAATTGATTCTTATACCATAAACAGAAATGCATTCACATGCATGACGTGAAAGTTATACCGATAAATTGAAGAATATAAACGATTTCAGCTTTTCACACTAGCTACTACTAAAAGGAAGTAGAGAATTATCGAGATAAAAAAAAAATAGAAAATTAAACTACCAAAATAGTAGTCATAAATATTGACTTATACAAAAGTCATCCGTGTACATTACGTTGAAATTTAATTTTCTTTTGCATAGAATTGAAATTTAGTATGACTCACTATAACACATGTGCATCACTATATCACATGTGCAAGATGCAGGTCTGGGCCAAGGTTGAGACTATCATGATAACAACTTTAGAATTTCAAATATATAAATATTTTATTTATTGAAATGATCTCATAATCAACTATTTTTAAAATTAAGATTAATAAAATATAATAAAAAATTAAATTAATATCACCTCAATAAAGATTAATCGGTTGATTAATTTCAACTGAAAATAAATATTAAACAAAATAGATTCATTAATTAAATAAACAATTTAATATTTTAAAATGTTTGAAAAATAAAATTCAAACCAAAATTTAGTATTTTAGCAAGGACTACACTAGAGTTGTATAGTACTTGAAATGAATGTTGATGGCGACCTGGTCATGAAGGTTATGTTTGTTTATTTTTCCAATACTTTTGGGATAGTATTATTGAGGATGTTTTTCAAGTGCTCCAATATTTCAATTTATTGTTGTATTGATATTATTTGGGTTTTTGCGTGGGACGCGTCTTTACTTTCCATTGTGGGTAGAGTGGAATTTGATTAAAAGGGTTTAAAAGGTGTCATGTTTTATAATTTTTTTATCTATGTCTGGCCAATCACCCTTCTCAAACTAATTCAAAAGTGGATCCCAATTTTATTTGGTCAATAAACAAAAGAGTGTAACAGTGGCATAAAAATAAAAATGTTTACCTTTTAAAGAAGGTGGATTAATTAGGCCTTCAGTTGTTACGAATCATCAATGATGCTGCAAACGACTCTTTTTTACAAGTTATGGGAATATTTTAGCAAGGATTTTGGTTAATGTCTCCCTTAGATGTTTTGTCTTTTTTGTATTTGATTTTGTGATTTTGTCCCACTTTAATATTATCTTCTTTGTCATGGTTTTACTCTATTGGGTGTTTTTAATAAGTTTTTAATAGGATAGTTGTTCGTCGCTCAAAATTATTTTATTTCTTTTAATTTAATATAATTGTTAGGGTATCGTAAATGGATAATGGTAATTTTATAGTATTAACATAATTGAGATGTGATTTTTTTTTTTTTATATAGAAGGACTGTCATTTATATCATATAATATTTTTGTATTTTAATTTTAATTTTAAAAAAAATTCTCATAAAAATAAGATGTCTTTGTAAGAGTCCACTTGGTAAAAACTTAAAAGTTTTTATTTTTTTAATTTAATGTTTAAATTTTAGTGTATCAAATACGATTATATTATAATGTTTAACAATAAAAATTATCTAGTTACATTTACATTTCTTTCCGTTCACATCTAAATATCCAATGTATTGCACAATTTTCTTGTAAATGACTAAAATATTTTTCACCCAACTGAATTTTGACTTCTTCTATTCTTATGAATTCAAAGTTGAGTCCATAATTTCTTTGTATCATCATTATATTTTTCCTCATTCCAGCTGTCAAGTTTAAACACAAGTATATAAGTGATTGACCTTCATGATAAAAGGAAGGGTAGCCTCCAAAATTGGTTAAAAAAAGTCAATGTAATTAATCACCGAAATCATTGAGCACTATTTCTTCACTCTTTATTAACTATGTGATTTAACAGAAAGAATGAATGATAGAGAATTAGAGATATTGGATCACCAGTCATATAGGTGTTTCTGTAGAAAAAGCTTGGTTCAGTTAAAACAGAGTAAGTTTTATAATTTTGAAATAAGAAGTATTCAAATTAGTCTCCAATAAAAAACAGGTGCCTATTTAATTTCTGAAAAATAAAGTAAAAAGATACTAGTACTAGTTTAGTCTTACAAAATGTTAAATGTGTGTTAAATATTTTTTTTCGATGAAATGTAAAATAAATTTGTACACTGTTGCGAGATCATCACTTTAAAGATAAAATATAATATTAAATTTAATAATATCGATATTTATCAATTAAATTATATTTAATATTAAATATTCGTCTATTTTAATTTTTATTAAAGACTAAATTGACTGTTATTTAAAATTCTTAAAAATTGAATTAATTTTTTTATTCAAAGGCTAAATATATGTATGTATTTTTATTTTAGAAAATTAATTTGCATACCCACTAATTAATCACAAGTCACCTTTTTTTACGTAGTGGGTGAATTATATACTAGGATTGTTTTTACTCAATTACATTTTAATTTTAAATTAGATGATACCATATTAAATAATTTTAAATTTATTTAAAATTATTTTAGCCATTAATGTTAGATTGGAGGGCTGGATTGTAAATGTAAAATACTAAAAAAAAAATTACTTTAATAAAAAATGATTAAATTGCATACGTGGCACCTTAACTTAATTGTAGTTAACGTTTTAATCTTTTTTTTTTTTTCTCTTTCCGATTTGATCCTTTATTCTTTATTTAA
>JBBPBS010001045.1:828583-873158 GCA_037974835.1 Cicer judaicum
TTTTTTTGCAGTATTCAAACCGTGTGTTTGAAATTTTACAAAATATTATTTTTATGATAAATTCTTTATTGAGGAAACAAATTAATAGTTAATATTTTATGTATATAGATAAACATATAATATACAGTTAAAATGTTGTAACTTTTATAACTTAATTATGTTAATCATACTTTTTTTTTATTACACCTAAATATGCTTAAAGTACTCCAATCAACCTTAAAGTATATACTTATATTATTATTATTACTACATTAGAAACAAAAATGATTCCACCTATTTCTATTTCCAACCATTTTCTTCATCCATAGCTTAGCTTGTACATACAACTCCACAGAGGAAAACAACAAAGAGAAAGGAATCACACAATTGTAATCCCGTGACTCCAAAGGACAACAAAGTAATTTCACATATCATAACCATAGCCGTAGCCGGGGGAAGGAACTAACATAGTCTTTCTCTCTCTAGTTTCTCTCTCTACATCAAAATAAAAATAAAAATAAATAAAAATAAAAAGCACACCACATGGAGTAGTGGAATCTCAACTAAACTGTGTTGAATAGAATAGAAGGTGAAAGGATAACATAACGCCACCATGCAATTCCACAAACTTTTTATTCATTCTCTCTCCTAATTTATATTAGTATTCCCATAATGCCCTTCTCCAATCGTCGCAATTAATGTTGTTGTCGTATGAGGAACAAAACTACAAATAAAGAACACAACCAAAGGAAAGAGAAAGAAAATTGATCAAAGGGACCCTTTTTTTTTCTATCAACCTTTGTCAAAGTTTCAAACCACACTTTTTTTGTTTGTTTTTTATGTGTAAAAAACAACAACAAAAGGAGGGGCTTGTTGTTGTTGTTTGTTTTTGATGTAGTTGGTGGGGTGCGTAGGATAAGCTACAAAGGTTGGTTAAGGCTAAGAGAATAGAAGAAACAAGAAATGACAAAATATTTAAGATTATGCTTTTATTTTAACATAATAACATACCATTTAATTGTTTGTGCGCTATTTAAAAACATAAATGCTTAATGGTTTTTTGGTGACCCATTAGGTTCATTAGCATTTGTATAAAGTTTTCTTTAATACCCACTTGAGAGAATTTTCATAAAGTTGTATGCTTTTTCATTTGGGGTGGCATTAATGGAGGCCAATTTTGGATTTGAGAAGAATTGGGTTGGGAAGGTTGTGTTCTGTTTGTGTTTGTTTTTGGTTTTGTTGGCTCCTTTAACTCGTGCTAGTAGAACCACCCTTAGCACCACCACCGGCGGCGGCGGTGGTTCAATTCAGAAACTTGAAGTTCAGAAGCACTTGAAGAATTTGAACAAGCAACCTGTTAAGACTATAAAGGTAGAGATTTTTTTTTCTTTTTCCTTTCTCACTGCCACTTCTTTTTCTTAGCTTTTTGTTTCCTTTTTCCCCTGTCACTTTTTAATTGATTGCTTAACGGTTTTATTTATTTTTTCTAATTGGGATTTGTAAAAAATAAAACTTTTTGGGTTTGAAAGGAACTTTACTCTTGGTTGCTCTTGTTGTCTCTCTTGGGAGTTGGGACTTCCTTTAGTCTTTTTCATTTGGAGTAATGGAGAATCAACTATTGATATTGTTCTTTCAATTAAAACAGAATCTTAGTATTATAGTATACTTTTTATTGGTGTCTCACTTTAGTAGCTTTTGCTAAGAATTGTAATAAATTTTTTTGTTTTCAGATTTTTGTGACCATTTATAAACTTAGTTAATTTTTTGCAAGTGATTGTAACTTGTGTGTTTACATTTTGTTTTGTGAATGCAGAGTCCAGATGGAGATATTATTGATTGTGTTCATGTTTCACACCAACCAGCTTTTGATCACCCTGACCTCAAAAATCACAAGATTCAGGTGAATTTCCATTTTCCTTTCTCATCTAATTCTTACTTTATTCAAAAAAAATTCTATCTTTTTTTTCAGGGTAATTTGGTTTTGGTTTGAATTTCAAACAATAATTGGTTAATTTGTGATATAGGTGAGGCCAAATTTCCATCCAGAAGGGAAGACTTTTGGAGAGAGCAAAATCAAAAGCTCTTCAAATTCCAAGCCTATAACTCAGCTTTGGCACAAAAATGGGAGGTGTTCTGAAGGAACAATCCCTATCAGAAGGACTAAAAAGGATGACATATTAAGGGCTAGTTCTGTCCAGAAATTTGGAAAGAAGAATCAAAGAAGCATCCCTCAGCCAAAACCTGCAAAACCCTTACCTGACATCATCACTCAGAGTGGTCATCAGGTAAATTCCTATAATTTTTTTTTCATTTATTTTAGTTCCTTTAAAAATATTATGAATTTTAATCTCTATCTTTGGTAAAAGGGGTGTTTCAGTGCATCTTTAGGAATTAAAAACATTCATTTTATATAAACACTAAAAAAACTTAATTGTACTTTTGGTTTTTTTTTTTAATATATTTATGAAAATAGTCTTTTTATTTTAAAATTGAATTTTTTGTTCTTTTTATTTTCACATTTAGTGTACTTTTGGTCCAAAACATGATTTTTACAGTAAAAATAATGAATTTTAGTCTAAAAATAATGATTTTACCCTAAAGTTATATTTTCTCTTCAAATTTTATGCTGAAAATTACCATTTTATAGATCAAAATTTTAGTTGGAGAGATACTCCAACTAATGTGAAAAAAGAGGGACCAACAGGTTTGATTTTAAAATATAGAAATTATTTTCGAAAATGATAAAATAGATAGACCAAAAATATAATTAAGTTGACTAAAAATAGTTAAAAATTTATAGAGATTACACATGAAAATTCCATAAATTTATAGTTCTTCTTACATTTTACTGAAGCAAAAAACATTTTTAACTTATTCTTATTCTTACTTTTTTTATTATTTCAAAGGCAGTAAAAGGGGTACAAACCTGTATTGAGAGAAGTTGGTACATAGTACTTAAGTAACAAATAAAAGTTTTCTCAATAGACATTCAATAATTGATATTTCAATATACCCATGATTTGTCATGCAAGTAATATCAATAATTGAGTTTTTCACTTTAGGAAAAGTGTGATCTTTTATGATATGACACTATTATGTCATTTGAAAATGCTTTGGTTGTTATAATTCTCCTGATTTTATGTATTTGTTTTCTTCCTTTTGATTTTATTTTTTTGGAGTAATTAGCATGCCATAGCTTATGTGGAGGGAGATGATTTCTATGGAGCAAAAGCAACCATAAACGTTTGGGACCCAAAAATTCAACAACCTAATGAATTCAGCCTGTCACAAATGTGGATTTTGGCTGGTTCCTTTGGTCAAGATCTCAATAGCATTGAAGCAGGCTGGCAGGTATATCATTTAAAATTTTCTTTCTATTATCATCTTTTCTCTTAAAATTAACTTTCAAATTCATTATCTTCTGAAAGATACTCCCTCCAACCTCAAATATAGACAAAACAAAAAAAAATACATGTATTTGGTCTCAAAAGAAGTATCTTTTTCAGAAGATAACTAAAATCTATAAAAAAGTATATGTATGTCTGAAAAGTACTTTGTAGCTTATATAAATACATGTATTTTTTTTCTCTTGATGATTTATTACTTATCTTCTAATTTCCTGTTCTGTCCTCTCTGCTCTGACAATAATTTAGGTCAGTCCAGATTTGTATGGTGACAATAACACTAGACTCTTCACTTATTGGACAGTGAGTTCTCATTTCAATCACCTCATTTATTTTTTTTCAAATTAATATTTTTCAGTTTCCCAATCATTTGATGAAGTTGTTTCATTAATGTGACAGAGTGATGCATATCAAGCAACTGGTTGTTATAATCTTCTTTGCTCTGGTTTTGTTCAAATTAACAATGATATAGCCCTTGGAGCAAGTATATTCCCACTTTCTAACTATGGTTCTTCCCAATATGATATAAGCATTTTGGTCTGGAAGGTACATTTATTATATCTTTTTATAATGTTATCTTTTGTCAATGAACATTATGGAAAGAAAATATGTCCCACACCTAACAAACACTTCAATTATATATATTAATATATTTGTTTTGTATAGGTACATTATAATTAATTTTAAATTAAGAGAATCTCAAACACTTAACTCATTATATCTGAATGTATGTATGCATATATGTGTGTCTCAGTGTCTTACATTGCAGTAAAATGCAAACAAATGTGTCTAATATTAGCCACAATTGAAGATGTGATAAAACTCTAAAACATTTATATTATAATTGCTACTTAGGTTGCAGACTACAATTTAAAATCAAGTGTGTACCTTTCGAATACACAAAAACACATCAGTGATCATAATTAAAAGTTACTTATAAAGTCATATGATACCATGTTTGTCCATGAATTTAATATGGAGCAATCTCATCTAATGTTATATATGTATTTATTAAAACTAATGTGTAGGACCCAAAAGAAGGAAACTGGTGGATGCAATTTGGGAATGACCATGTTCTAGGATACTGGCCAGCTCCTTTATTCTCTTACCTCACTGAGAGTGCCTCAATGATTGAATGGGGAGGTGAAGTAGTGAACTCTGAGTCAGATGGTCAACACACCTCAACACAAATGGGAAGTGGACATTTCCCTCATGAAGGTTTTGGAAAAGCTAGTTATTTCAAGAACATTCAAATTGTTGATGGTGACAACAAACTAAGGGCTCCAAAAGATCTTGGTACTTATACTGAGCAACAAAATTGCTATAATGTCAAAACTGGTAGTGCTGGTGATTGGGGCACTTATTTCTATTACGGTGGTCCTGGAAGAAACCCTAATTGTCCATGAAATTTTATGTTCAAAGTTTAAGGACTAAAATATAAAAAAAAAAATAGTTTAATCACATTTTTGGTATTTATTTTTTCACTTGTTCACATAATCAGTTCCCGTTTTTAAAATCATGTTTTTTATCTCATTCATTTTTTTAATTCAAAATTGGTGATGGGACAAATTTTAGTTAATGACATGTATATTCTGTATTATAAATTTAACTTGATGATTCTATGTCAACAAGTTTTATACTACATCACCACTTTTTGATTCAAAAATTTGAGTGCGAGAAAAAATAATTTGATTTAAAAAATGAGGATTAGTTTTGTGGATTTAGTGAAGATAAAAATATCAAAATTGTAATTATGAAAAAAAAAAAGTTTATTTGGAATTGATCTAGTGACTAGTGTAGCTAGTAAAATGGGCTGCCACTTAGATAATTTGGTTAAGCTCAAAAATCTCTTTGAGGTCTCCAAAAATTGTTGGAGAAAAAGGGTGATGGGTTATTTAGATTGACAAGAAAAATGTTTCACCATTGATTTCCTTGTTTATATATTTATATATAATATATATATATATATATTTGGTTATTTTTGTCTACTCCTTTCTTAGGAGCTATGAAAGGGGATGAGGTGTTATAATGTGGACAGAATATTCTCTAGCATGGGGACAGTGAATATGTATTTATTATTTTGGTACAATGTTGGATTAGTGGAAAGCTGTGTTAGTAAGAATATTAATTTATGATTTTGCTATTGCTATTGCTTGTGAGGTTTGACATTAATGTGTGACTTTTTAATTAAAAAAATTGAAGGTAGAAACAAAAATTGAGATGCATGCACTAGAGATAGAGATGGAGCGGGGCCTAATTGAGTCACTTCACACCTTAGTGCTAAATTGATGGTACACTAAAGTATGGTATTGGTGGGGTAAAGTAGTTCACGAGCAAACCATTTATTGGGTGGTGTCAAGGTGGATGCATACCCACACATATAATTAATCTATTTTTTTATTAGATCTGGATAATTTAACATGAATATATACATGTATTAATTTTTCTCTAAACATTGTGTTCTAATTTAATTAAATGAATGTGTAAAAAAGTATCCTAAAACAAGAACACATAAAATAAAGCATCCTAAAACATAAACTTTGTTGAATTTTTATATTATTATTATTGAAGAAAAATTAATGCATTTTATTGTAAACAAAATCATCAATAGAAATAACAATATTAATAAAAGATTGGATACTACCTAAATTTATAGCTACTAGTTAAGGTATGAATAATTAATTGTTTCATTTTTTTTTACTAAATAATTAAATTTTCATGTCCCCTAATAAATTTGTCGTGAAAATACCAATGGACGAACGTAGGTTGTGTTCTACAGGATTTTTTCTCTTTCACCATATAGCAAGTTTAAGTAAATCCATGAAATGAACTGCTCAATAGAAATCTTACACATCAACTCATTGCTTTCTCATGAAATACTAGTTCGACAAATCCTAATTACAAGAGCCTAATATTGGCTTATTTCATTGTATGCTCCTTTTCAAATGACATAAGAATTGACCATTTTTTTTTTTCTTTTTTCTTTCATAAGTGAAAATCATCGACTAAGTTTGAAACTCGTACATGATTTTGTAGCACATTCTAAAATAAGTGTGAGATTGTAAATATTTTAACAAGTTTAATTGTGTCAAATTTTCCTTATCATAGTTCGTGTGAAATAGTTAAAGTATATCGATGATTAAATTGATAATAAGTGGTTAAAATATAAGGACCAAATTAATAATAAATTGTTTAAATAAAAGACAACTTGACAGTTTAATAAAGTCTGAGACTTTTATAAAATATTCATAATTTAAAATACCTATTTTAGAATATTCAACAAAGTTAAAGATAAATTTGATGGATTACTCGGGAATAACTTATTAAGAGAAGAAAAAATCACATGCAATCTATTTTTTTTTTTTTAAATAAATTACCCAACCAAAATGTCCTCTACACTACTTAGTCACTAGTTTTGTTCCTGCCTCTGGCTCTAGAGACTAAATGTAGTAGTCTTAATGTTGTTGTTATTTTTCTTTTAAGTCATATTTTCTTCTTTATTCATCCAAAATATTTGGTTTAAAGCTAATTTTTTTAACATAAAATAACTTATCTAACTCGTTGTAGAATTTTAATTTGTTTGAAGTTTGTACTTCATGTGTTTGTTGAAATATTTGATAAAGACTCATTAAGTCAATATCGTATTTTGAATAAGAGTTTTATCGATAAATTTACAGTATGAGTCTTACACATCACTTCTTAACATGTCGTTAGATTCATCATGTCAGAAACTACATATAGTTGATAATAACGAATATCAATAAATACGTTTTTGATACATGAATAAAAGTAAAAAAATTGTAGATCTTACATTATTTTTGATCATTTACTATATATGAAAGAAATTAATTTAATTGTTAAGATTAAAATTTTAATTTGATGATTTTTAATTGACTTTTGTAATGTATCGTTAACTTATTTTAATTTCTTATTGATCTCATAATATAATATAAGATGAATAATATGAATGTCATTTTAAATAAGAATATATTATTCTCATTTTAACACCGGAAAGAAACCTATTTTTCTATTAAAACAAACATGAAAAAAGCAAAATTAGGAATCCAATCGAAAATACTATCCAAACTAGTCAACAATAACACATATTTGGTAAAAGCATCACCCGTTTAGTTAACTTCTCTGAAAAATGCTTCAAAGAGTAATTGTAGAATTGAACTGATATAAAAACTCAAGGATCTGAAACAAAAATAAAACAGTGATCCAACAATTTGATCGTAAGAAAAATATTTGTCTGCTTATCGAAATAATAGCTGCAATTACTATTGTGTCATATGTTGGATTGGATCAAGGACACTTTCTACCACTACTTTGCAAAAGAGATGCTATCAACATGTTTGGACTAAATCGCCTCTGTCCATCCATCAATTTTTTTTCAACCTCCAATTTCCAAGAAAATAGAGTTAAAGCAACTTATAATTTAATTGAGAGGTAAATAAAATTATCGAAAAATTATTTTAAAATTCAAATTCATATTTTTCTTAGTGATTTGTATTAATTGAAATTTATTAACGATTAATTTGAGTTCAATTACTTATTATATATGAATATTTTTTAAGATTATAAAAATAGTAATTTAACTTATGACTAACATTCATCAAATAAAAAGTATCATTATAGTAAAATTATAAAAAAGAAAATAAACAACATTAACATCAACCCAACCTAAGAGATCGGTAAGATGATCGAATTTCCCATAAAACATCTCCAAAAATAAAAGGGGAATTAAATCCCACCAAACAAGCAAACTTGTTGGCACACATGCAGTTATATATATATATATATATATATATATATATATATTTAATCTTTTGATTCTTTAAGGGAAAATTGTCATAGCAATTTTGAGTTTGAGATTCAAAGATAAATAAATTCTAATTAAATATTATTTCAGTAATATCTTAACTATTTAAATTCAACTGATTTAATTATACTTTTATTTATATTTTATATGCACTTTAATTATAGTAAATCAATAAATGATAAAATATTATTGTAATTAAATTAAAAAATCATTCAAAGATTTTTAGAATTTTCTTTCTTTTCCGTAGAAAATAACGAGTTTTTGTCTTTTTTTTTGTGAGAGTCGAATTCAGTATTTGAGGATAAGTATTGTGTCATCTCATTCTCACTACTAATTGATAACATGTGAATGTCTGTTTAAAGAATATATCATAGAGAATGTGTAATCAGACTTGAGAAAATAGTTCCAAAGAGAAAATAGTTCCAAAGACACCTCAAGATAATAATGCTGTAGACAAAATGAATTGTACTAGTAATGATATAATCAAATATATGTTGTCTAATACGAAATTATTTTGAGGTGAAACAATAAAAACTTACAATGAATTTAATTTTTATTATAATTACTTATAAAATCATACAAATAATTTATTATGATTTGTTTACTATATCAAACTTTTTATATTATCATTCATAAAAATTAAAACTTAAAAGAAATATATGTTTGGTATATATTTTATCAAATTTTAATTAGTTTATAACATACCGTTTAATGAAATAATACCACTTTTAACCAACTAATTTTTAATATAAGTCTAGTATTTCAAAATAGATAAAACTAGTCTTAAAACTTCACTAAAAGAAGATCCATTATGTAAATCAATTTTAATTAGACTAAACTAATCGTAAGACTTCACTACTAAACAATCCAATGGTTAAATTGATTTTAAAGTTACAATACAACGGTTAAAACCAACATAAATATATTAAACTATATAGTCTTAATACCGACCAACAGATAATCTTATGATTGAAACAATCTTAATTAGACTAAACTAGTATTAAGAGTACTTTACATGATTCTATGTTTAAACCGATCTTCAATGAGGTTGTGTTGGTAAACCATCAACCACCAATTTGAAACTTGAGCTTTCCACTACTTTATTGATGTGGTCCGGATTCATATCGTTTGTGTGGTTGTCTTGGTTCAGTTTACAAATTTTTTTCCTAGATGGGACATGTTCACAACTTATTTAAAAAACTTGTAAATTATATATCACACACCTTTATTGTTAGTTAGAGAGGTTATCAAGATTGTTTTCAATTATCGAGATTTTTCAGCATACTAAAACCCAATCCTCATATATGTCCACTCATCTTTTAAGTATATTTATAATATATGCACATAAAAAATTATGTAAAAAAGAATGACAAAAAATGTTATATAAATGATGTAAGGAAATCAAGGTGACACGTCACTAAAATTGTAGGTCTCATTATTCAACATGTTTTAAAAATATTACTAATCGCCTAATTCTAAATATGAACCATGATAGCATATATTTATGATATGTTTTGGGTTTAACGTCCTTTGTTTATTTTAAGTAGTAATTATTTGAAATAGTGTTTGCACGTAAGCATGAGTTTGTTTTGATCAACACATATTACAAAAATAAGAAAGAAAGATAAAAAAAAAAGTGTAGATAATGAGAAAATTAAGACCATAAAAAAATTAGTGTTGAAATTTATAATTTGTGAAAAAAAGAACTTTACAAAATTTTATGTAATTAATTAAAAAATAGTTATTTGACAAATATATAATAGATAGATAGACAAATAAAATTAATAGGGGTTAAAATTGAAAATTACTTTCTATTTCTAATATAAATTATCACATATTTAATAAATGAAGACTACAAAAGAATAGATTCTCATGATACATACGTAAAAAATAACAACAAAAATATTAAACACTCTTCATATTGTATTTAAAATGACTTGTATTTCTAATATATATAATATCTATTATTACATGACATTCATAACTCTTCATATTTCCTTGTGATCTAAATCAAAATAACAACAACAAAAAATATTAACAATAACAAATTTAATAAACTAACTTCATTGTGTAAAAAGGAAATATATATAAGATAATTTTTTGATATTTTCTTTTAAACATTCTTTGTCAAAATATTTTTGACTACTTATTTTAGTCTTTATATATGGTTAATAACATTGGTTTATGTTTAATAGAAGTTCATGTTGCATATGTCACATGGCTTTTATTTTTTTATTTTTATCATATGGAAATGCAAATATATTAAAACATAATTAAATTTTGTTTACACTTTAAACTTTATTAATTAGTTAATTAACTCAAAATGAAACAAGATTTTCATTTTTCTAACAAATCCCAATCCCTTCTTAGAGGATATAAAAGTGGATGATCTCAGCGCCATCAGAACTAACATGTCACCGTTATGACAATCAACATGCGACCAGAAGGATCAATCGCCTCAAACCAACATAACACAAAGCTTCCGATTTGTTAGTTTTCGAATGTTATTATCTCATTATGACAATTTCTAATCGATATAATTATCTTTTTAATTTAAACTCTTTAAATTTAATAGTTTTTTATTTTAATTGAAATTTAAATTATTATCTAGTAAGAAGTTCATAATTTTTTTCTTTCCTCTTGCAAAACCGCTCTACTACTAAAGAAAATTGCTCCCCTCCATTGGTGTTCTTCTACCATCGCGAGAAAATTCCTTCTCTATCTCACTCTTACTTCACTCGTGTTTGCGCCATTGTCGTGTTGGTGTAGTCGATTACACCGTCTTCGTCATTTTTAAGTTTATCTTTAATTATTAATGAACTAATGACGGAGATAAATGAATCATACATAACAAACGAGAGAGACAATAAACAACGATAGATAGACAATACGACAAAGAGATGAAAATTAATTATATATATATATATATATATAATTTAATAAATAAATAATTATTATTTTAAAATATAAAAAAATATAAAACTTCAAAATTTAGTGGTGTTAAATTTTTTATTTATTATTTAATTTGATAATACTAAAATATGTTAATTTTTAATTGACTTATAAAATTCATGTTTATCTTTTAAACTAACTTTCTTTTTGTGCTTTGGAAAATGCAGAAATGACCTTTAAGTTGTCGACCTTATGTTATGAGTGTAAATGCACTTGACCCTGTAGTTTAAATTTGTATTGATGTATCATTTGATATCATATTTTTTGTGTGAAGTTTGCAATTTCACATCAATCAAAATTCAAGTATGTGATATAAAAAAATCCAATACTAGAATGCAAGTAATACCTGTTGAACTTCAGACTGGTTCATTGTAGGGACTCTCAACAAAACAGGAAAATAACATTTTTCTTTATTATAAATAATATTATAGCAATAGAACAAACATTTCGAAATTTAAACGGTGCCGTAAGTGGCTCAACATTGAAGTTGAATAAAACACATCAACATAATCCAGAATTCCACATTAGTAGATTCCTATTTATTATATTCTCATATATAATAGCAGCAGAAAAATGTTCAGCATGATCCTCCAACTCCCACTTCCAAGTCTCATTTAACCGATCCTGCAAAGGATCCATCAACAAAACATAAATAAATAAATAAATTGAAAGAAAAATTATTAATTTGAAAGTTCGTTAAAAGAAGTACAAAATATTTTTGTACAACAGTGAAGAATTTGACACACAATTTTGACGTCTCGAGTTTGAACTAAATACATTATATGAGTTGTGTTTTACAAATAAGAAACAAAGTCTATGTGAAACAAAGTTAAATTTATGAACATACTTGTTTAATAGTGTGAATGAACTTAAAATAAAAAATAAATTTATGAAGAAATAATGATTTTTACTTGGAACAATCAGCATCTGGAGAGACACTAATAGGGGTATTAATTCCACAATTCCCTGGAAGAGCCTTAGCCAATTGTGAGTTAATTTTAACATTCTTAGCAGTGGATTTGATACAATTGCAAGTAGCTTTTTTATCCTCTGTTGTTGATACAACAGAGGCAAGAGCTTTAGCTCCAGAGCAACATGCACTTGGTGGTTGTCCACTTCCACTAACCAAATAACTCAAACATGGTTTCAAGTCTTTAATCACATCACTGCATGTAATTGCAGCCTCTGAATTTGAGGTAATAAGGATGAGAACCATAAGACAAGCAAATGCACTTGAAGATGATTTCATTGTTTGTCAAAGGAGATTTTGATGTTGGCTTTAATTTTTAGTTATAATTTTTTACTATTTATAGGAGTTTTAAAGGATGCTAAAATTTGTAAGTAAAGTAGTTTTTTTTATTAATTGGGTGAATGTGTGTATTGCAAGAAAGTAGAAACATATCATTTTGATAATAAATTGGATTTTTGTTAAAATTCAAGGTTAGGTGGAAGTAGTGAAGAAGGGGTTATTCTGTTTCAATAAGTAAAATAAGATTATGCATTTTCATTGGACCAAACTTTTTTTTCCTTTTATATTTTTCATTTCTCTAAGAATTTGATCATTAAAGAAAACTATTAATTGTACGGAAAGTAAACACTGTCATATCTTCAAAAAAACTTAAACAACATTGATTATGAAATTGAAGGAGTGTAATTCTATCTATTTATTATTTATCCATTTTTCTATCTGGTAGACTTTTCTGCTAACATTTTTGTTGTACTAATAGTTCAAAATTTAAAATAAACCTCACAAACTATCTACTCACCAATTAATGGAGATTAAATTAAATTACATCTTTTAAATCAGTTAGTGATTTATAAAATTACGTTTTAAGTTGATTTTTATAGACCAATTTAAAATATTCCAACATATTAAGTCAGTTGGAACTATATAAATTATTCTGAAGAACCAATTTAAATATTTTAATGTATATGTGACTGTTGAATTTTTACCATAAATTTAATTTTTATACACTGATATTATAATTTTATACTATGCGTCAAATTAAATCACGATCAATAATACCAATTTTGATTAGTCCTACAAATATCTACTTAACATATTTTGATTAAATGAATATGTAAAAATATAGAAATTAATCTCTAAATTTAATTGATGGTGTACTATAAATTCAAAATTTTTTATTTTATTTTTATAGAATTTTAAGGCGAAACTTTCACAATAAATGCGGAGAAAAGGACATTTGTGAAATCAAACTCACTTAGAGGATTTCCAACTATATCTAAATGAGTTCGTTTGTCAGCGTGTAATTACTTAACTTTCGGTTCTTTGTGAGTTCACTGTTGGACTTATGCCAATGTGTCATCACAGTACTGTCGGAAAGGAACGGTGGTTCATAGCAGTTACCTTTTTTTTATAAATGATTTTACATATAATATTTTTTTAATTTATTAATAATGTATAATAAAAATAATATATAGCCGTTAACTTCTTTTTAATTAATTTTTTATTTTAAATTAATTTTTTTATTTTAATTTTAAATTAAAATAATGTATAATAATATTAATTAGAATATTTAAATTAATATTTTAAGTTATAATAAAATTAAATATAAATAAAATATTGATGTATAAATTAAAGTTATGGGATATAATATGGCTTTTTAAAAGTTAAACAGTAAAAAAAAAATTAACTCACAGTGATGTGATATAATAGAACTTATTTAAATGGGTCATGTTGAGTTCATCGTTGAGAAAAAAAAAAATTACTTTACCATAATATGATACAGTGGACCCCATTTAATAAAGTCATATAAAAATATTTTTGATAACATTTCAAATGTTTCCAGAACGTTTTACTAAAGAAACTATTAGGGACATCAATTTAAATTGCACTAGGCAGTATATATTAATTGGATATCTCAACCATACATTATACAATATTCATATTATATTGACTAAAGAAAGTATTCGTACTATATTAATTGTTGTACTAGGAAGGAAGGTCTTGCTATATAATATCTAATCACTAGTCATTGCTTTTGATCAATATCACTAGTATTTTTAAAATTAAATTAATAAAATCTTATATAAATTAATATTATTTTAATAAATATTAAATCAACTGATTTTAATATCAATTGAAAATATATTATATAAAATTGATTATTTTAATTCAATAAATAATTTTATATTTTAAATTACTTAATTTTCCAAATTTAATTATGGTTTTAAACTCTTATTTTTATTTGTTCAACCTTCCAAAAGCGTTAAAGCTGCAATTAAAATGCTGAGTTCGATCCAAAGTTAGTTTTTGTGTCTAGAGACTTTTTGTTGGAAGACTTCCAAGTAGGGATCATCTTATTTCTCTTAATTGCTATTATTTCATGTCTAGAGACTTGTTTCAATGTAATTTTTCCTTTTATATTTGGACAGCAATCAACAAGTGGGTGGCCTGCATGTTTGTCTAATTATCTTTTCTCAATTTAAATTGTTTGGATCGATGTGTTAATCTCAAAGATTGTCTTTTCCAAATATCTCACATTATAATTTTTGATCAAAAATATAAAAGAAAAATTAAAATTAAGATTGTAAAATAAAAAAAACTAATTTTGTGAATAATTGAAAATAAATTATCAGAATTGAAATTAAGTTGTTTTTTTTTAAATTACAATAATTTTACTAAAATATTATTATAAGTTTTTAAAAGACATCATCTTGTTTGTTAAAAAAAAAAACTTAATTGTATTTTTTATTCTCCTATTATTTTTATATTCACTAAAAATCTCTTATTTTAGAAATTATATTTTTTGTCCTTTTTTTTCTTCATGTTTACAATAGTTTGGATCTCAAAGTAGAATTTTGACCTATAAAATGCTTATATATAGCCCAAAAAATTGTGACTCGTAACCTTATAGTAGTAAATTTGAAGAGAATATATAATTTTTAGGACAAAAAATATCATTTTTAGGGTTAAAATTTTGATTTGGGAATAAAATTGGAAGAAAAAAAAAAGGACTAAAAAAATTTGATATTAAAATAGAGGGACTATTTATGTGAATATAGTAAAATAAGATTAGACAATGTGAAATTAAAATAAAAAAGACATCATTAAATTTGTCTTAAGTCACAATATCAATATAAATTTAATTGTCATGTAATGTCAGTCTAAAGAGTTTTACACGATCAATACATTACAATAATTAATATAAATGATTTTAAAAATAATTACGGTAAACATTAAACATTTGTAATGATATAAGGATTATATTGTAATAATTGTTGCATTATTACATTAAAACATCATCAAATACAACTAATAAATCGTAGGGACAACAACTCGAGTCGTTTTGTAAATATTTTTGATAATTTAGAATGATGCAATTAAAAGGCAGATCTTGAATTTAGTTTCACACAAATTAAGAACACGAATTACAATCACGTTAGAACGATTAATTCACTGATTTGAAAATTTCAGACGTGTTATAGATTCGATCAAAATATCTGATTTTTAAATTATAACTTCATTCTTATTTGCCTATAAAATTGATTAAATAAGCATTATTAACCCTATATGAATATTAAACACTAAACATCTCCAATGATCTAATATTTATAATGTAATGACAATATAAAAATTATTTTATAAACTTAGCGCATTGAGTGTATCCATCAAGAAAATAGTCTGCAATACCTATTTTGTAAAACATAAATCTAACATCGCAATTTCTATTTTTTTTATATCATTTTTTCTACTTTTCTAATATTGGGAATTTGTCATTTCTAATTTGAAATCATTATTTTCACTTTTTTTTTCTCTATCTAGTAAATCTATTCATAATCTTTTCATTTTATCAAAAATGTATTTATAGTTTCCTTATTTCTATAGTGAGTTTTTCGATGTTCTATTAACTAATTTTAAAAATTGTAATATACAAATAATATTAATTATATTACAACAATAATAACACTGAAAATATTTATCTAACTCACAAATGTCATTTAAGTCTTATCACTTATGTGAGTCATCAAAAAATATAGGGAGCAAACAAATTCTAAGAATTAATTAATAGGGGACCAAACAAGTGATTTTAGAAATTAAAGGACTAAGTTTATTCTGGGAAAAAATAAAAGGATTAAAAGTCTATTTAAATAAGTGATTCTCATATATATCTAGTTTTTGTAACATTTTGTTTGTGATTTCAGTGTCCAAGTGTGGTGTTGCTTTGGTCGTTGTCTTAATTCAGTGTTTTGAATTTCTTGTCTCATTGTAGTGTTCATTTGATTTAGATCAACATATCAACTTCGATCAAGTATAGATTGCAATCAATGACTTCAACGTCATCAACGTTGTAGGTTTTGCCACATTCGTATGCGTTTTTCTGTTAAATGCTATTAACCTAGATGTGTAATTTGTTCGCATCTTTATTAGTTTTAACGACTTTGAATTATATTATTCTCGATATAACTTTTACCAATTTGAATGAGTGAGTATCATTTTTATTAAAAAAAATAAAAAACTAACATCGTGACACTTGTGCCAAGCATGGACAACACCGAGTCAACAACTCCGTTTTCACTCCTCCAAACATTTGTGCAGCAGTTCGCTGATTTGGTTAAATTGAGCGCACATTTTGTGCTCCACCCAGTTGCATAATTCCTCTATAATTAAAGGATTTCATGTTGTTCATTTTTCTAAAAAAAATGCCTTCAAAATTTATTGACTTTTCTCTCCTTTCACATTTCAGCTTCATCTCATATTTTCCTTTTTGTCCCTTTACCAAAATATTATATTTCATATTTTTGAGTGTCCGTCGTACAATATTTTAGAGTGGTTGTAATCACCAAGTTTAGATGGTATAATGGTAGAATGGTTTTCAATAGTGCAGTAGAAAATTGATATAGTGCGACTGAGTTGCTTTATCTTAGGGATATTATGGTTGATCGTATGCCTTGCATTTTTTTTGTCCAGTCACAAAACTTCTTAAAGAGGGCGATCTAATTTGTGACTCAACCTCGAAGTATCTCGGGTAGGTGTTCTCAAAAACAATTTTTTGAAATTCAAAAGCAACAATTACTATTTGTTCTCATTTCTCACAACAAGAAATTGTTATCACCAGAGTGTGTTCCTTATAGTTGGAGTTTCATATTTCTATCTATTGAAAGACAAAAGAAAAAAAAAGGGAAATAATAAGTATTTGAAAGAAGAGTTGAACAAGCATAAATAGCAAGGTCAACATGACAGCGTTGCAACACTAAGAACTTTGACAAATCAAAAGAAAATATAGAGTGAGATAGATAGAAGAAAAAAGGATGGCGGGAAGTTCTAAGTGAGGAGTTAGTAAAAGAACACACAAATAGTTAGTTTTAATCCGATTCCTTCCTTGCATCTCTTATGATAAGACACTTCTCTCTCTCTCTCTCTCGACATATCTATAAAATATATCAAATGAGAGGATTTATATAATGAGAGAGTGATATAAGTGAATCTTAACCATTGATTAAATCATAAATGATTAAGATTAAAATAAAAATCACGTTACTTTGAATAATGATCATCCATATACTACTTTATGGCCAATATTTAATCCTCTCACCATCTAATATTAAAACACATATTACTTGATATATATATATATATATATGTATGACTGATAAATAATATTAGAAGTATACATGACCTAGTCCATCTCACAAACCTCTTTTGGCTCGTAAGCAATATGCTAGGTATGACCCAGTTCCACATGAAAAAAAAAAAAAAAAGAGGATAAGATAGAGACAAGGTACAAAAAGGACTCGGTTTGAGTTACCATTAGATTACCCGTCTCGTCTTGCCTCAAATTACTTTGATGATAAATTATTATTTTACGTTATTATTGTTTCCATCTCTAAAGAAATTATCGATCATATCACTAATTAGTAACTTAGGGTTTGTAAAACAATGTTATGAGTTACTACTCTTGAATGTATTAGAAAGTAGTAACCATAAGCGACTTGCTATGAGTTACTTTATGTTTATTTTTTATTTCTAAAAAATGTTTAAGAATTACTAGTTAACGACTCGTCTTGGGACCAACGCAGTCTCATCTTTAATGAACTCGCAATTCATAGGACATGGTTGGATTAAGGTCTACAAATTGAACCGATCTAATGTTGAGATCGGGTAAGGAACACATTAAATTCGACCTAATTTGTGATTTGTACACTCTTAGATAATATCAAGTGGTCAGGGGTGAACGAGCAGGGGAGATAACCCCCACTTAACCTTATTGTTATTATTTAAACACAACATATGCCCTATAAACCATTATTCATTCATTTAATAAAAATGAACTATAATTGCTCTTTAGTTGAAGATGTAGACATCATTAACTGAACTTTATTTCTAATGTCTCTTTAGCAAAATGAAAAGAAAAAAAAGAAGAAAAGACAATGTCAAATCTCAAAGAATAAAAATCAACTCTAAAATATTATTATTGACATTTGTGCAATATAGTCAATTTTAGTAAAATCTTGATTTTAATAAAGATTAATTTTGTTAACATTCTCCATATAATTTTTAAGAGGTGCATATCACAAGCAACGATTGAGTTAAGAATCTATCTGAATTGAGTTAGAAATCTATCTAGTAGGAGTTCGATGAATTTCTGACGGATTCTTCTTTTGCCAAGACATCACTCAAAAGACAAACTATAGTACCTAATTTTTGTTCGAATAATTTAAAATTACTTTAATAATAATAATAATATATTTAATAAATATTTTATAATTATTATCAAAAATCTAAAAATGATTATTTTACATAAAGTAAATATAAAATATTAAAACAAAACAACAACAAATTTGAATTACAATAAAAACAATTCAGTGTTTCTGGCATGCCAACACACCAATACCCAATACACCAATCCATTCCACACGCATTGTCCTGCCAACACTCAACACAAATGTCTTTAAGTCTTCAACACAAATGTCTTAAGTCTTCATCTTCTTGATTTTCATTCTTCCATTGTACATCCTTTTAGTTGTTTGACTTTGTTAAAAAGGTATCACAAATCCTCCTTTATATTATTTGCATTCCCAACATCCTGTTACAAACTTTGCTTTATATTATCTGCATTCACAACATCGTAAGTACAAACATATTAGAAACCAGTTAATTGGTTCATTTTATATCAGACATACTAATAAAGGTATTACTTGTATAACCTTCCTTTATAACTTCTACACTCAAAATCTAAATTTTGCAACAAACCCATATAAAATCCAGAACCTGATTTTTGAACATAAAATTTATGTAATAAACACAAGGTTTCACTAGTTTAATTTACTTCTAGTCTATAAATAGAGTTTGAAATTTTGAAACATGGAGGAAGGGACGAGAATTCGAAATTTTGAAACAGAGAGTAGATTTTCTTTTTGGGAGAGAAATTTGTAAAAAAAAAAACCACACTAAAGCAGAGATTGAATTTTATCACTATTCAAACAAACACAAACAGAGGAGCAAACAGAAGGATTAAGGTATTTTTGTTTTTCATTTTTCATTTTCTAATCATTGTCTAAATGTAATCTGTAAATTGAGTTTGAGTTATGAATAAAAGATGAAAATTATTTTTGTTATTATAAATTTGATATGAGTATAAAACGTTAGAGATAATCGGATTAAGAGTTTCAACCTTGTCTTGGCCGCCATTGTTTTCTTTCTTCTGGATTTTCTTCAAACCTTGTCTTGACCGCTATTGTTTTTTTTTTTCTTCAAGTGTGCCGCTCATCTTGATTCTATCTAGGTCTTTTTCAAGCCAAGGTTGTAGCTTTACAAATCAGGGTTCTTCAAACTTTGTCTTGGTCGACCATTTTTTTATTTTTATTTTTATTTTTTAAGGGTTTCCCAATATTTCCCTAATTTAAAATAAATTTTGGTGACGACTCAATTGAATTCGAGGAAAACTCGAAATTTTAGGCTGCGACACCAACAATATGTGTCTTAGGAATTTCATTTACATTTTGTTCTTTGGTTTCGGAATAGATCTTGCCAAATAGTTAATTAAGTCTACCAAACAAGTTCTCTAATTCTACCATTTATCTTTTATAGTCTTTCTTTTTTTCACTTATTTATCTCTTTGTAATTTTATCTCTTTTCATTAATTTGTTGTATGGACTTAAGTATCCTTGCACACTATTTGCTAGTAATATATATTTTGTCATTAAAAAGAAAGATCACACACATGACCAAAATATTTTACAAACTAAAGGGATAATGACATAAGCACAAACATTTTCGTAACCACTACTTAAAACAAAGAGAAATGTTATTTAAACACAATTTTAAACACAAATATAAACATAACTACAGTGTACCTATACGTTGTACACATTTATACTCTCTTTCTTTGTTAATACATCCTTATTACTTCTCTCTTTATTAATTAACAATAAAATCAAATTAAACACCACAATCTCTCTCTTCTCTCTTCTCTTTTCTCTCCATTTCTTTTCATCTTCATCCATCTTCTTCCTCCTCATTCTCTCTTTTCTCTCTCTCTTCCTTTTGGATAAATCAACTAATTTTTGTGTTGACCTATATTCTGTTTTTTCATTTTTTACACATTGCTTTCCAAATCCACACTTGTTAAATTTTTATTTTATTGTTTAAAATAAATTTTATTTTATTTAGTTCTTCTTATATTTTCTTAACTGTTTTGGCTCATACGGTTTTTGTGTGTTTCCTTTTCTGGTTAATAGTGTAAACATTATTGGTTAATAAAGTATAATAGGTGGTTAATGATAATAGGATTAAGAGTTCCAACCTTGTCTTGGCCGTCATTGTTTTTTTTTCTTTCTTCAAGTGCGCCGCTCATCTTGATTCTGTCTAAGTCTTTTTCAAGTCAAGGTTGTAGCTTTACAAATCAGGGTTCATCAAACCTTGTCTTGGTCAACCATTTTTTTATTTTTATTTTTATTTTTTAAGGGTTTTCCAATATTTCCCTAATTTAAAATAAATTTTGGTGGCGACTCAATTGAATTCGAGGAAAACTCGAAATTTTAGGCCGCGACACCAACAATATGTGTCTTAGGAATTTCATTTACATTTTGTTCTTTGGTTTCGGAATAGATCTTACCAAATAGTTAATTAAGTCTACCAAACAAGTTCTCTAATTCTACCATTTATCTTTTATAGTCTTTCTTTTTTTTCACTTATTTATCTCTTTGTAATTTTATCTATTTTCATTAATTTGTTGTATGGACTTAAGTATCCTTGCACACTATTTGCTAGTAATATATATTTTGTCATTAAAAAGAAAGATCACACACATGACCAAAATATTTTACAAACTAAAGGGATAACGACACAAGCACAAACACTTTCGTAACCACTACTTAAAACAAAGAGAAATGTTATTTAAACATAATTTTAAACATAAATATAAAACATAACTACGGTGTACCTATATGTTGTACACATTTATACTCTCTTTCTTTATTGATACACTCTTATTACTCTCTCTTTATTAATTAACAACAAAATCAAATTAAACACCACAATCTCTCTCTTGTCTCTTTTCTCCATTTCGTTTCATCTTCATCCATCTTCCTCCTCCTTATTCTCTCTTTTCTCTCTCTCTTTCTTTTGCATAAATCAACTAATTTTTGTGTTGACCAATATTCTGTTTTTTCATTTTTTACACATTTTCTCCAAATCCACACTTCTTAAATTTTTATTTTATTGTTTAAAATAATTTTTTATTTTATTTAGTTCTTCTTATATTTTCTTAACTGTTTTGGCTCATACGGTTTTTGTGTGTTTCATTTTCTGGTTAATAATGTAAACATTATTGGTTAATAAAGTATAATAAGTGATTAATGCATTATTTTAGTTTAAAACTTAGGGTTGTGAATTGTTAATTATTTATATCTAAATGCATTATTGTTATTGGTAGGTTTAATCATATTGTTTTAAGTCATTAACCAGATTTATATCTTATTTGATTAGAATGCTCAAATTTTCAATTTGAATTCATTAACCAAATTGTTCAAAACATTAACTATGTTTTTTAAATCAATTAATCAAATTTATATTATTTGATTAGAATGATCAAACTTTTTATTCAAATCCATTAACCAGATTGGTGATGGACTTGGCCAAATCACTATATCAATGGGTTACTAGTTGAACTAATAAATCATTAGTTGAGTTGTTAAACTGTTGACCACATATTTTTAGCAATATTTAAAAAAATAATGTTTATAAATTTAATACTTCAAAGTATATATTATCTTAAAAAAGATTATTTTTGTTATAAAAAATTATTGTTAATATATTATCAGAATTTAACAAGAGGTCCCCCTAGTTGTGCCCCGATGCCATTTTAGGCCTCAGTATGCAAGTTCGATTTTGTGTGTAAGTTTCGTGATTTATTTATAAAAATAAATATGCGTTAGTTCGTAATGGGTCAACGATCGGTCAAACTGCAGATTGATGACGTAAGAATCACTTCAAATGTAGAACCAGTTAAGCAACAACATAGTTTTTTTTTCTTAAAGAAAATTTAAATTATTTATATAGTTCTTTTAAGAAAATTTAAAATATTTATTTACTAGTATTAATGGTTAATTTCAAATATAAAATTATTTTATTATTTATTTAATATTTTCATATTTTTATTAATTTATAATATTTAAAATATAATAATTAATTTAAAAAAAAATAATATATAACTATTTATATTGGTAATTTTATTATTTAGATATAATATATATTATATCAAATCGATGATAATATATATATATATATATATCAAATATATAATAAAATAAAATAATATAATATTGATTATCATATATTTATAATACACATGGCATAATAATGTTTATTTGCCACTATCATAACATATAATTATTCAATATTCAATTTTATATCTTATTTTTATTCTATCATATGCATTAAACAAACCCTTATAAAATATATTTCACTCTATTTCTTATAAAAGTGTTGTTTTTTTAGAAATACAATTATAAGATTTCTAACAACAGCACATTACACATTTAAATTAATGCAATATATATATATCAAAGGTAAGGATAGGATTATCAAATGTATACAATAAGATAGGATTATCAAATGTATACAATAAACAACAGCACATTACGCATTTAAATCAATGCAATATATCATATATCATTTAATTCACGATGAGAAGTTCTTCTCAAGGGTGTTATATTTTCTCCAAGTCTTTCCATATTTTGAGCTTCTTGTGAACTATTTAAGGCAACAATTGCTTTTTTTTTCTTCAACACTTTGAGGAAATAAAAGTTGTACCGTGTTCCACAAAACTACGTTCAAAGGATAAAATTCTCTTTTTCTGCAAAATATCATCAAGAATTAAAATTATAATTACCACACAAATATCATATATTCATATGTTTCAAGAGTATGTGATTTTGTTAAAATAAAAAATTTATAAATAAGTAAACACCTTATCAATTGTCTGCAGATAGGGCACGAACACCCTTCGTTATTGTTGCCCATGGTAGATACCAAACATGTTTTACAAAAGCTGCAAAATTACAAGATTCGCTTACATATTAAAAATTAAATTCAAGATAGAAAATATTAAACATAATTAAAAAATATTAAGTGAACCACCAATTTAATTATTGTGAAACTAAAAGTAATAATCTATTTGGTCAACGAAACTAACAAAATTACAAAATAATAACAACTAACCTCGTTGATTTGAGTTTACGAAGAAAAAAAAATCAAAAGATAGACAAGTTCATTCCAACCTTATTTTAATAGATAGTAATTAATTGATTTTATGGACTAATTCAACTAATCCATAAGAAATAATATAATATCAAGAGTGTAACTTTAAGATATATCATAGAATATTAATAATTTTATAGAATAAATTATTATTGTCTTATAATTTCATAAACTAGTGATTTATTAATATATAACTTGAATTTGAATTTGAATTCGATACGTACGTGTGACCACAAGAAGTGGTAGTAGGCTCAAAGAATACATCCAAACAAATCTGAAAAAATATATAAACAAAACATCAACATCACCACATGAACTAGAGTGTATTAAACATTAATCACAAGGATATTATTACTTACTGAGCATAAAAATTCTTCCCTAAGTTTATCAATGGACGGAGGAGGAGGAGGAGTAGAATGAGTAGTGGAAGACAAATCACAGCCCATGGTATTAATTAGTACTTACAATAAATCCTTGAATTGTTGTTGACAAAGATTATAGAGTGGCCTAATTGGTATGCAGTGTTCTTATGTAAAATTTTCAAGATTTATTGATTATTTGTAAGTAATATTGGTAATTATTGTTTTGATTTCTTCTACTTACTTAATTTGTTTCAGAATTAAAAAAAACGAAATCATGTCTTTATTCTATTTAGAAACAAAAAAAAAAACAATATTTTTGTCAAGAAAATAAAAATCTTATGAGTTGCATTTAATTAAGATTTGAAATAATTTTAGAAGATTTTTTTAAGATAGAAAAATATTGAAATTGTCAATCAAGAGATTTTAATGTAATTAGAATGGATTTGAATCTAAATCTTCTCTAATTCTTCTTCAAAGATGAATTTAGATTTTTTGCAAGGAACTAAAAACACTATCTTTGGCACCCATTACATATTTGTTGTTACTACGATAGTGGTAGTAATGTTTTTCACTATTATTTGTTTTTAACTTTAAATCGAAACCTTAATATAGTACTGCTACTATATGTATGTGAGTTACTATAGTTTGATAATGAAAACAAAAAGCGAGGCATTTAATTACAAATCGTGACAAAAGATTTTATTTTATTTTATTTTAATTTATATTTTATTCTAAAATTTAAAAAAACCCATAAAACAACCTAAAGCTGATAGTGATGCAAAATGTGCCTGGATACACATGTTGGTGTGGATCGTGCAACAATTCTATCATGTTATGTAGCATTCTATTTGAAATCCAATAAATTACAATTTTGATATGAATCCATTAAAATTAAACTTTGAAAAACAAAGTTGATTATGAAAATCTTTGAAAAAATCTTATGAAATCTTGAATTGTCTTTTAAACTTTGCATTGATTTTTAAAAATTCGAAGAGACTTTTTTTTGTAAAAAAATCTTTTAAAATTTCAATCTAATAAATCCTTTAAATGATTTGTTAAACTATTATACGTAAAGGTACTTCTATAAAAATAATTTAATTTGAAATTATAGATATATTTTTACGTTTTTTTTAATAAAATATTTTCACCTATATGTAAATAATAATATAGTGATTAATATAATAATGGATTAAATAAGTCTTTTGTTCTTATAAAATTTCATATTTTTAATCTTTATAAAAATTTCGTCAATTTTTAATATGTTAATTAAAACTTTTTGTTTACATATTCTTAAGTCTTAGCGCAAATGTGGATATTGTTATGTTTAATGTCTTGTTCCAGTTCAAACATGACACAATTATGTGAATTAAAGATGATTAAATTTATTATTTCTTCTAAAATAAAATAAAAAATTGTTTAAATTTTTAGTCCCTGATTTTAAATCAATTAAGATGTATCTTTCGAATTTTTGAATAATGTATAGGACATGTTTAACAACTACCTTGTAAAAATTTAATTTTTTTTTAATAAATGATGAATTAAATATAAATTTTTAAACTATTGATATTAAAAATTCATATTTAATTTATTATTTGTTAGAAAAATTTAAATTTTTGTTGAAAAATTTCTTCTAATGTCTTAAATATTAGTGTAATAAATTATTAAAAAAATTTAAGAGACTAGTGGACTAAAATTCTTTAACATTATAGTGAACAAGACTTTCTAACCACTTTCTGACGAGTTACAACTGAGTTCTTAATATACCACACGAAGTACATGAGTGTATGGGAACACTATAACAATAAGGCATTGTAGCCGGGTACAAACAAATACACCATATCCTAAATTGAAACACCAAAACTAAGTTCTATATTAACTTAATCTTGATCACCTAATATATACATTGCCAACAGTTTTAGGGTATCTTTTAACAAGTATCAACATTTTAACCCATACACAACTCCATCATCATTATGTTATTATTTTACATGCTTAAAATGAAAAAAAAAATCATATTATATCACTACAAGAACAAAAATTGGTTCAGTGCGGTTGGAAGCGACATTTGCGACGGTTATAACGACGGTTCTTCAACTGTCGCAGATTCGTATGTTGCGAGATTATTTTGCGATGATTCCTAATTGCCTCAACATACATTTTGCGATAGTTAAAACCGTTGCTAAACACACTCAAATTTATTTGTTCTTAAAAAATTGCAACAATTATCAACCGTCACTATATTTATTTTGAAACATTTTAAATTGTTGCAAGCCTAATAATATAACATGAAAATTTATAATACAATTTTTTTTCTATTTTTTATTAATTAAAATTAAAAAATATTCATAAATATATCCACATAATTTAAATAAACAATTGTATAACTATTGTAACTAAATCCAATTTATTTATTTTTTTCAAAAGAAATAACACCAATTCATAAATTGAACTTAACTAAAATAATACATAAACTAGTTTAAATATTCAAAACATTACAAAACAACTCCATCAAACATAGAAATTCATCAAAATATCTAATTAGTCACTAATGATGTTGCTCCACGATCATCAAGTTGGTAGCTAAACTCAAATGAATGTCTACCATCTATCAGCGATTCTATGTCTGTTGTTTGGAAAAAAAAGTATATATTAACCTCAACGAATTTCGATAAATATTGTCAAATATTAATTAATTAAATTTCTCATATAGCTTTAAACAATCATTACACAATTGGTATTTTTAACCAAAAACAAAGAATTCTCACAAGATTTTTTAATCAGGTTTGCTAAAAAAACAATTTTACCTTTTTTTTTTCTAGAATTTTACATTTGCAACAAGAAAACAATTTGCTCCTTTAACATATCAAATTCCCTTTTCTTAAGCTTAGACACTCTTCGTTTTGATGATGAAGTTTTACAAGCACACAACTGACGAGATATTGTTTCTTCAACAACATTTAACATTGTTGACATTTCCATCTATACTCAAAGGAAGTCCATATGCCATGATAAATAGATCTTCTTCATGACACAAATAAATATACCTATTTTTTAGAAAAAAATATATAGTTATATGCCAACATATGTTTTCTCGAACATATGGCTAAAAGAAAATACATATTGAATATACTTTATGAGATCAAACAACTAAGACTGGAATATCTATATGTCATCCACTTAGAGGAAGGAAGCATGTAAGAATAAATTTCCAGTGACACATAAATTTTACAAAGCTTAAGATCCATATAAATATATAATGAAATAAAGAATCCTAACATTTTATGCAATCTAGTGAATAAAAACAATACAACAAAGAGTCAAGTTCTCCCAAAAGAAGAAAAACTATTACATATTTGACCCAACAGAAGAAATTTAAAAATTCCAAAAGGTAATGAAACTTCCATATTGTAGTCACAGGTTCAGAAATTACAAAGATTCAAAGCACATAAATAACAAAACATAAATTACAAAGAAATAACAAAACAAAAATTACAAAGAACAACACAGAAATAAAAAAATGAAAATTAAAAGCAGCACCGGTCACAAGTTCAGGTTGTGCAAAAATACATAAACGGTACAAAACTTCAAAATTTATCGGTGATGCGAGAACAATGGACATGGTGCGAGAACGGTCACGACAACGACGAGAAAAGTGGATGTGGTGCGAGAATGGTTACGGCGACTGCGAGAATTGTGGTCACAACTCGAGATTCAACGAACGAGAGAATGCAACAGATTGGGGCTTAGGGTTGATTGACAGCGAGAAGGTGGTTAATCGACGGCGAGAAGGAGAAGGAAACAGATTGGAGTTGTAGATTGAGAGGTTCGAGATTTAGATTGGGGCTTGGATTGGGTGAAAGAGAAGAACAGTTCAACTTATTTTAGGTTTTAGGTGTTTTGAGGAGAAAAGGTTTATTTGGTACTGATTTACATTTTGGCTTTATTAATTTTTTTTGGCTCTGTTAAATATTTATTTGTGCTCTATTTAAAAAAACACATACAAATTGATGTGCATGATCGATCTCTAGGTTAATGACTTGGAAACAAGTACAAAAATGAACTAAAGTGCAATGGAAAGACATTGTTGATATGACAGTTGTAGCATGCTTCTGACTCATAATTGTTCCAACGAACATATTCATCTTTCGTGCCCAAGTTTGCTTCAAGACTCAAAGAAGATCGTTCTGGGTTTGAACAAAAATGTTTTGGAAAAAAGTGAAAACAAGAAGATTGTTTCAATGAACGAAATTGAGAATTGTCAAGACTGACCAACAACTACATTAAAGTTGAACTGAATATTCAAAGCTTTTCCTCATCTATAAAAAGACCAATTAGAAGATGAGGAAAATCTACAATTGTTCATCTAAGCACAAGTTCTGAAACTCTTCTCTCAAGCAAAATTTTAAGTTCTCTTCCTATGTTCATTGATTATTCTTATTGAGTTTTTGCTTTCAGATAGTCTCAAATAAATAGTTAAGAATCATACTATAAGAAAATTGGGGACTAGCCACGGTTACGTAGCTACGATCACGAATTACGATGAATGTAGGTAACTTAAAAAATTTACCACGGTTATGAACGTGGCTAACATTATAAGAAGATCGCTCCATCTTTTTCATTTTCGCTCCTTTTCATTTTCCCTCTTTTTTCATATTTGCTCTATTCTTTCATATTCCCTCTTTTCCATCTAAAACCCAAAACTCAACACTAACACTTTCATGTAAATCCCTAAAAATCCCTAAAATCCTATTCACCACCGTTTCACCACCGTTCCGTTTTATGCCATAACACCATTGTTTCTCCAACAGGTTCTGTTATCAAAGTAAACAAAGTACATTGATATTTTATATTAAATGTATATAATGACTAACATTTGAAAATTGTAGAAACTAAGTGAGCAAAATATAAAAAATCGAAAGATGCTTAAAGTCTCACATGTTGGGGGTAGTATGAGCAACGCAAGAAGAGCTCGTCATATGGTAAATTAAATTCATAACTTTTATTTTTGTATATATTAAAATATTTGTATATGAAGTTTTATATTAATATATATGTTATTAATATCTTAGGAGCTACAATTGAATAGACCTGTATGTCGTGTTGAGATTATATTGTCAACTTTGCTTAAAAAGAATGGAAACTATGTGAATGAGGAAGGAAAATTCATCGCAGTAAGTAAAAAAGATAACATTGTTATTGTTAATAAAGTATTTGCTACTTGGTAGTATGGTGGAATTTATCTAACTTTTATTTCTCTACTAGAAAAAGATATCAGAGAACTTGTCTCAAGATCAAGAACGTGTTGCCACTAAAGGTGTTCCATCAAAGATTAACGCCTATCCAGATGATGTCATTGGCAAAGTATACGGAGCTGAAAATTCAGGTTGAGTGCGTGGTTTAGGTGTTGGTGTTTGCCCCACGAGTGTTTTCAAGACGCGCAAGTAACACAATTTGACAGTGTTGGTAGCTCTAGCCAAAAAAATGTTGAGGAGTTACAAAAGGAAGTGCACACTTTAAACGAAAAGCTAAATGGATATGAAGAGACTAAGGAGCAACTTTCACAAACACAAGATCAACTTAAAGTTTTCCTTAATTTTATGCAAAGAAAGTTTGGTGATGAGTTACCTACTTTCAACCAAGGTTTCCCTCCATCTTAGTAATATAATTTCTTATAATATATAGAAATTGAAGTTAATAAGAGTTTTTGCACATAGATCTATACTTTAAGTACTAGCAAATATCATGTTCTATTTCTTGACATAGTGATTGATATTATTAAAATGATACTCATTCATTTGTGTTAATTAGTAAACATTTGTTTACATTATGCTTTGACTTGACAGGTTCTAATTCTCATAATTAATGAGTAAAGTTCATCTTAATTTTTGGACTATAAATGGAAGGATTGTGTTTTTTGGTGTGTGCAAGCAAATGGAAGAAATATGCTGCTATTTGGATTGCAAATGGAAGGAATAGATGTTTAGTGAATTGTTTTGCTTTTGCTCTAGACTATTCTGATGTTGTCAACCATTTTTGTATGTTTCATTAGTTTATGTATAAGATTTTAGAATGTTTGACTACTTTGATCAATGTTTTTTTGTTGGTATAAACCATTTTATATTTTTATATCAATGATGGTTTTAGAATGTTAATTAGTTATGGTTGTTATATTGGTTAAGAAGTCTTTATGATATTACAATGTTTGGTTTGACTTTATTGTTAGAAAAAGATATGACAAAAACAGGAACAAACTTGCAATTGATATTAAAAAAAAAACATTTAGCCACGGTTGGACTATAGCAAATGCGAAAACAAAATATATTTTCATTTTATCATTTAACACGATTTTAGTCGTGGCTAACTGTAAAATAACTGTGGCTAAAAATGTTACCACGACTCTTTTAGGTGTGGCTAATATAAATATTAACTGTGGCTAATAAATTGCGACGCCCAGCTATGCCACGAATATGGTTAACGTGGCTAATTTTAATTGCCACGGTCAATTGACAATTTGGCCACAGTTTAGAACGTGGCTAAGTAGCATATTTTTTGTAGTGTCATTACATCTCAAATACTTTTTATCATAAATATTATTTGTAACTCAAGTCTTTCTTTTATGTTAGATTGATTGTATTTGTAAAATAAATTTCGAATTTGAAAGGTGGTTGTAAAAATTCTTTTTGTTTTGAAAGGTGGATGTAAAAATTCTTTTATAAATTGAAAGGTGAAAGTCATAATTGATAGGTGTGCTCAAGAAAGAAAGTGCAAATTTTGATAGATAATTAATTCAAAATTTTGATAGATAATTCCTTTTCAATAGATAATTAATTTAAAATAAGCTGCAATTTTTGATTAATAATATAGTTAAATTAACTAGTTTTTGACGTGATGATTAGATTTATGCATCTACGCAAATAAATTCACCGTATGTTGATTAATTACGTGTTACTTAAATATATAAAATGTTAATGTCCTTATTTATCAAGATGTGTACGTGATTATGTAGGTAAAGTCAAACATTTTATAAATAAACACCTTAATTTCCATTTTCTGCAAGTGGTACATTTTTGTGTGAAAGTTTTCCATGGAAGATAGCAAACATTTGTTTAAATATTATAGGATTTGTTTATTTAACCTTAAGGAATATTAAATTGAGAGCATAGGAAATCTCTAAAAGATTAAATCGGTTAATAAATTGTCTATTTAATCGGTTAATAAAAATTAATAAAATGTTCATCAAATTTAAATATTCTCGACCACATTGGATTATAATGATTAATTTTAGGGATTAATTAAGTTATTAAAAAGGACTAATGTTATTAAAAAAAAAAAAATTTAGAATGTGAAATATCAGTAATTTTATAAAGTACTGATTTTAAATCTTTAAATTGATGTTGGGAAGGGTTAAAGAAGGAAGATATTAGTGACAAAATAAAAATGAAAATTAACGACCTGTAATTTTCTTTTCTTTTCCACTTGACATATGAAAAATGTGTTGGAAATGATTTGGAGGTTATTTGTTAGTCAAATTTTCCAAGATTTTTTTGTTTATATGTAATTGATCATGGTAATTTTGATTTCTTCTTTTTTATTTTTCCGTAAAATTGGGAAAAAAATTGTCTATTTAGTTAGTAGAAGAAAAATAAAATAAATCATAATAATTATTTTGGACAAGAATGTTAATAATTGAAGACAAATCTAATTAGTCAAAAATTATATGTATCTTTTGATAAAATCATATAATATCTATGCAGATATTTTTCTATAAAAATAACTTAATTTCACATTATGAGTATATTTGCATGTATTTGTATTTATTAATTAATACATTATTTACAAATCATAAAATAAATACATTATTATATTCAAAATGGCAAGTAAAATTCACTATTTATGTAAAATAAAATCACATTATTTTAATTCTAATTTATTCATAGACTAAATTAAAAGTCCAACTTTTATTAAAAAAAATGTAACAAACTATATTTGCAAAAAAGAATATATAATATGTAACAAATTCACCTTATATTTATATTTATCATAATCAAATATATGTCATAAACATCACAAAATCCTTTTGTTTTAATATCGTCCATATTGTGCGGGAAGGACGGAATCGTGGTGCTCTAGAAAGAAACTGACGAAGCCATACCTTTCACCATCCTAATCACGTCTTAGTTGATCATGATTATGCCTTAAAATGTTTTAATGACGTATTAACTCGTAAACCTCTGCTTTTAACGCATTAAACTCTGCCCTTGTTACTAGAAAATCAAGTAGTAGCTCCATCACTTCATTATTTTCTTCAAATAATTCCATATTTAAGATATTTGGTTTTTTCCTTACTTCAACTTCTTGAGGAAACAAGAGTTGTGTTGTGTTCCATACAACTGTGCTCACATTGCAAGATTCATCTTTGCTACAAAATGTAAATTAAAAAATAAAAAGGGAGAGACATTAATACAATGTGTAAAAGTATATTAAATAATACCTTATTATCCTTTTTCTGCACACGGGACACTTATTTTGAAACTTGTCCATGGTAGATAGCCAACATTTTCTACAAAAGCTGCAAAATTGTATAATCCATTTATACATAAAAATGCTAACTTGATCATGACAAATTTCTAATATAACAAAATTTGTAAATTGGTCGCTAAATTTTAATATTGTCAACCATATTGGTTAATAATGATTAATTTCAAGTGCTAAATTAGTTAATTGAAAAGGATTAATATCAATAAAAGAATTTAGATTTAAGAAAAATCGTATAACATATAAAAAATATAAATTTTAAGATTAAATTGATAATGTGCAACTTTGTTGACTAAATTTGCAATTCACTAAAAATATAAAACTAGTAGGATGTTTGATTTTGAATTTGATACGTACCTATGACCACAAGAAATTGTTGTTGGCTCAAAGAACACATTCAAACAAATCTACAAAAATGAATGAACAAAAAATCAACTTCAAGTGATGAACCAAAAAAAGTACGAAAAATCAATCACAAGTTCCTTCTTACTTACTGCACAAGAAAACTCCTCCCTAAGTTTATCCATACAAGAAGATAAACCAGATTCCATGGTATTAATTTAAATCCTTAAATCAATGTTGAGAAATATTAGAGAGCGGAGATATTATATATAATCAACTTGTAAGAAATATTATTCGATATTAGGGAAAACTTCTTACTTTTCTTCTTCTCTTGAGACAGAGAAACATATGATTCTAAAATACCAAAAGCTTTTTTTATTCAAAGTTGAGAATGTGGAAAACTTGTAGCAGCTTATTTGAATTTTATTTGTTGTCATATTTTCAAGATTTTATGTTTATTTGTAATTGATACTAGTAATAATTGTTTTGATTTTTTTTCTCCTTACACTGACAAGAATAATTTCAATTACTAAATCTCAAAGGAGAGAAAAAATAGTCAGCGTTAATTAATAGATACTTTTTCGACAAGAATCATAATTTTTAAACTAATCTATTGAATCCTAAATCGTAATAAATGACATATACTATTTTTGTATAAAGAAATTACATATATTATCAAATAAAATAATATAATATCTACTCAGATATTTTTTTATTAAAAAATTTAATTTCAAATTTTGAGTTTATTTAGACATATTTGTATTGAATAATTAATAATTTAATACATTATCTATAAATCAAAGAATAATGAAACATATTATATATATGTATATGAGTTGGTTGAGATTTATTAACAAATTTTATCTTAATCATGCGGTTCATAATATCTCAATTAAAAAAAATTAAAATTAATTAAAAATATGTGTTTTTTTTTACTTTTATTATAATATTAATGTGATTGTCAAACTCACCTCTTTTGTTGTTTTTGTTTGACTAGTTTGATCTTACATTTGCGAAATCATAATTATTACATATAAATATGAGTTTTGAAGTTCAAGAAGCACTAAAATGTAATACCAGAAATAAGATTTACGAGTTGTAAGAAAACTTTATTATTAATAGTAAGTTTGTAGAATTAAATTAAAAAATTATAATCAAATAAATTAATTAAGGTTGCACTTTTTTATTTAAGAAAGAAAGTTTAAACTGTTCAATTATATTTTGAAAAATGTGATATCTTAAATTATATTTTTTTTTTTAAAAAGTTTTCATTATCTATTGTAAATTTTTATAGAAAAATATGATAAAAATTATTATATATATTATTTTAAATTTTAGAGTGCCACAAACCATGAATGTATTTAACTTGACTCTTTTAATGTCTAACACTATTGATTGACTCATAGTACACCTAATTCATCAGCTTAATTTTCCTTTTGATTTATATTATTGAGCATATTTAAATATGAATGTATTTAACTTGACTCTTTTAATGTCTAACACTATTGATTGACTCATAGTACACCTAATTCATCAGCTTAATTTTCCTTTTGATTTATATTATTGAGCATATTTAAATATTATAATGTGACTTTTAAAAATTGTAATTATCTAAATACTTAGGTAGTGTTTAATGATTTACAGTGAAATTTTTCTATTTTATAAATCGTATTTTATATTTTAAAATAATGGAGATTTATTTAAAATAAGATTCGTTTATCTAAAAAAAAAAGGAACTACATCCTTTGATTTTTTTTTAAAGCATTTTCAGAAATAGAGTTTAGAACTTGATCAATAACACTCTAAAAATTGAGGTATTAAAACCACAATGAACGACACTAATTTTTCCACTATATAATCTCCTAAACAAATACTTTAGTAACTTTCAATAATTAAAGACCTTAGTCACCTATTATTAATAGACGATTAGAGTCATCTCAGATAAATTTATCATTAGTTTGGGGGTGTTTATTTAACTCGTGGTACTTACAACCAAGAATATTTGGAGTTTTTCTCATTTGTAGTTGGGGGTATGCTTTATTTATTTTTTTTCTTTTGGATTTGGTGTTTAGCCACACACGTGTTAGCAAACCTTGTACTTAGAATATTTCAATTTATATTATCTTTTGCAGTTTCAAAAAAAAGTTCATCATGGTAATTAACAATTATCTATCGACTATTTGAGACATGTTTCAATTAATAGTTGGAAACACTATATTAAATTTAAATGTATACAAACTCTATATATGGATTTTGATGATTATGTTATACATTAGATGCACTAGAATTTAGCCAACAAGATGCACAAAAACAGAAAAAGATTGGCAACAATTTTCTACACAAAATCATCAATTGCTTCAAGTCGACGAAGTAACGCGACTATATCCAGATAAAAATCCATGGGCATGTTTTCTACTGAAATTAATCTCAAGGAATTAGGTGTATTTTCTCCACATATTTCCATACTATTGGCTTCTTCTGCAGCAATTATTGCTTTCTTTTCTTCAACATCATTAGGAAACAATTGTTGTATTGTGTTCCACAAAACTATGTTCACTTTACAATTTTCTTCTATCCTGCAAAATACCATCATCAATCAAAAAACACTAATGCAATATCATATTTATCAAGAGTGCCTCTTTTTGTTAAACTAAAAATCTTTTAAAATAAATAAATAAACACCTTATCTGTTGTCTGCAGAGGGGGCACGTAAAGTCTAGTGTATCCCTGTCTATGCTAGATAGAAAACATTTGCTACAAAAGCTGTCAAATTGCAAATTTCGTTTATACATTAAAAATTATATTGAGCATAAAAAACAAATGTAATTAAAAAAGTTTTGAGTGAACAACTGTGATCGAAAGGTTATATATGTTAGATGTAATTCAAATTGATTAGTAATTAGGTAGTTAGAGTATGGTTAGAAATTAGTTAGAATATAATTAGAATATAATTAGAAGGTGGTTAAGTTTGTTGAAACTCATTAATTAAAAAACTGCTTCTATAAAAGTCAAGATCAATGTAATGTAGAACTGGATCAATCTGCAGAACCAAGATCAATCTTCAGAAGATTAATATTTGTTTTCTAACTTTCTGTTTTCTTCCTCTTTTCTTTTCAATTTCAATTTCTCTCAAATATACAATATGTGCTAATAATATATCATCTAAATAAATCAATCAAACTAACCAAATTACCAAATAATCACAACATCGTAGTTTCATAATGAACAACAAAATATTCTTGTACAAAATTTGAGTGTGCGAAACAATATTAAAATTAAATGCATATATATTCAATTTGGACCTGATTATTTAAAATAGTAAATTAGTTTCAAGAGCTCGATGAAATCATAGACTACATCAACTAATCTAGAAGAGCTAATATAACAAAAGAGAATGTAATTTTAAGTGATATTATAAAATATTAATAATTTTATTGACTAAATTGATATACCAACTAAATTAGTAATTTAATTGAAAAAAATATTTGTGCGATGTTTGAATTTTGGAAATTGATACATACGTGTGACCACAAAAAGTGGTGGTTGGCTCAAAAAATATATCCAAGCAAATCTGCAAAAACAGATAAACAAAATATTAGATCATGACATGAAGCTATAAAGTCTATGAGAAACTAATGAAATTTATCGTATTGCTTACAGAGCATGTAAACTCTTCCTTAAGTTTATCAATGCAGAGAGGAGGAGTAGTGGAGTGAGTGGAAGACAAACTAAAGCCATTGGTATTCATTGATGATAAATCCTTAAATCGTTGTTGACAAACGTTAGATACTCACTTATGTATGGTATGTTGGGTTCTTATATATAACAGAAGCTATCATATCATCACTTGAGATACGGGAAAACATGTCGATTTTTATTTTATTTTATTTTATTTTGCTCCAAAATTTCACGATTTAGTGTTTATTTGTTAGTGATCTTCGTATTTTTTTGTTTTTGATTTCCTCTATTTAATTACTTTCCCTTAGCATACGAAACAAATATGGCAATTCGAAATTTACTAAATTTAGATGAAAACTAAATACGAAATCAATATTTTGTTCTTAGGAAAACTAACTAAATTTTAATATTTGTTATGCTAATATTATATATATACATATCTTTTAATTATAAAATAATAGTATATCTTTCGTCAAAAAAATAATAATATTATAGATATGTGGAGATAGTTTAATAAAAATAAATAAACTTAACTTTGGATATAGTTGCACGTATCTATATTTAGTAATTAATTTATTATATATATTCAAAGTAGCAAGCAAAATACACAATTTTTTTGCCAAAAGAATAATTTATTTATAGATGTGTCTTGGCGATGGATGAATTTAAGAAATCTTTGGAGGGAATTTTCTAACTCACACAAGTATGAAAACTTACAATTCCATTATCATCAAAATCTAATTACAAATTTGTGTAAAATCCCATTTATAAGTATGAGAGCTAAATGCTAAACACACCCTCTAGATTACTAAAACTAACCTATGGATTCAAGTTACACTGTGAGGCGCTTCCCCAGATAACTAAATTTTCCCAATTACAAAAAGAATCTACTAAAAGATATAAAAACTAAATTCAACAATTTTATTACACTTCTATTAGGACTCTTAATTAGAAACATATTTGAAATTTTATTTCACTTCTATTAAGACTTTTAAAAGATATCAAATTTATTTATTTTTTTCAAAAAAAAATATAGAAATGTTAAAACTTTTTTTTTTTTCGAAACAAATTTTAAATCACTTTTTTTTGTGGAAAAATATAGAATTTTCTGACAGCAAGTTTGTGTGGCAAGCTAACTGTAGAGGGGGAGGTTGGTTTCTCGATGATTGGATTGAGGAGTCAGTGATATGATTTGGACAAACAATTTCCCGAAAGCAATAGTTGAGCATTTGGTGCAACTTCACTCGGATCATAATCCGTTTCTTGTTTGTTGTTAGAAAGAGGTTTCAAATAAAATGGGGAAACAAGCCTTCAAGGTATCATAGCATTGTTAAATATTCCTGTAATAAGGATTTCAATAATGTTTCCAGAGTTCTTGATAATTTCAAACAAGACTCTCTCTGATGGTGAATAACGACATATTTGGTAATATATTTTGTTAAAGAAGAGAGTATGAAACAAGACTTTTAAATGTCAACTTTTTCAAGAGTATGAGAAAAATATTCCAAGAGGAGACTATCTGATTTCGAAAATGTAGGTAGAAACAGGTTCAGTTGGGAAGTTGTAATACTTCTTTCTTTCATGCTCAAACTATGATTCTGTGAACAAAAGCACTACTTTTATATACTCTATTAAAATGAAAATACAACATTGGTCTTTATATAGTCCCATTACTGCTAATCTAAGAAAACAAATAAATACTATTAATAGTCCACTATCTCTTGGCCTTCTAACTACAACAAAGACTTTGTCTTTCCACTAACTTATTAATAGAAACTCACTAACTATAACATTAAAGTTTATTCAACAAAACTCCCCTGTAAACTTAAATGTTCCTTCTATCTATCATGCCTATGAGCTTCTTGCCTCTTTCGAAAATTTCTTTCGATAATGGTTTTGTGAAAATATCTGCTACTTGATCCTTGCTTGCTACATGCCTCAATTCAACACTTCATTCCTTCACATGTTCTTGAATAAAGTGGAAGCGAACGTCGATGTGTTTGCTTGTTTCATGGTTTACAGGATTCTTTGCTAACTCAATTGCTGATTTGTTGTCCACTTGTATGACTGTTGCACCTACCTGTTTTAGCTCCATTTTGCTCAACAATCTTCTAAGCCATATTGCATGACAAACACATAAAGATGCTGCCACATATTCAGCTTCACATGTCGAGAGCGTTACTATCGATTGCTTCTTAGAAAGCCAAGTAAATGCGGTATTTCCCATGAAGAACACATATCCTGAAGTGCTTTTCCGATCGTCTATATCTCCACACCAATCACTGTCGGAGTAACCAACCAGCTTGTAATCTTCTGTTCTTGAGTAAAACATTCCAAATGACAATGTTCCTTGGATGTACCTCAAGATTCATTTCAATGCCTTCCAATTTGAATATACTGGCTCCTCCATAAATTGACTTACAATGCCGACACTTAATGAAATGTCCGGCCTTGTACATGTGAGATAGCGAAGACTACCTACCAAGCTTCGATATTTGTTTGCTTCGACACGTTCTCCTCCATCAAATTTCGACAGATTTGCACCTGGTTCCATTGGTGTCGAAACTGGATTACAATCTTTCATTTTGAATCTTTTCAGGATTTCCTTTGCATATGTCTCCTGTGATATGAAGATTCCCGCTTCTTCTTGTCGAACCTCAAGACCAAGAAAGAATCTCATCAGACCTAAGTCTGTCATCTCGAATTCACGTGTCATTGTGCCCTTGAATTCTTCTATCATCTGACCATTGTTACCCAAGAAGATTAGATCATCGACATAGAGAGCAACAAGTAACATATTACTTTCATTCTTCTTTACATACAATGCATGTTCGTAGGGACATTGCTTGAAGCTATTCTCTTTGAAATATGTGTCGATGCGTGTATTCCATGCTCGTGGTGCTTGGTTCAACCCATAAAGCGCCTTCTTCAATTTTAGCACTTTTTCTTCTTTTCCGACTTTCATGTATCCGGGTGGTTGTTCGATGTAAACTTCTTATTCGAGCACACCATTTAAAAATGCTGACTTGACATCAATTTGAAATATTGGCCATTTGAATTGAGCAGCTTGAGAAATGAGCAATCGAATTGTCTCCATTCTTGCAACAGGCGCAAATACTTCGTCATAGTCAATTCCTACTTTCTGTTTGTATCCCTTCGCAACAAGTCGCACCTTATATCGTTCTATTTCGCCTTGAGCATTCATCTTTTTCTTGAATACCCACTTCACACCAATGGGTTGACTTCCTTTTGGTAATTCCTCTAGTTCCAATGTGTTGTTACGTTCAATGGCCTTAATCTCTTCGATCATGGCAATTTTCCATTTTTCGTCTCACAGCGCCTCTTCCAAGTTAATGTTTTCAGTATCTGCCAAGAGACATATAAGGTGTACCTCTTCTGTCGTTTCATACAAATCTTGCAGACTTCGCATTATGGGTTGTAGAGGTTCATCTTCATTGTCAGACTCTTCAAGTTCTGTTGAAATGCTTGTTAGTATGGCGACATATGATTTTTCAACTTCGACATTAACTTCTGTCGAATTGTTTCAGTCCCACTTGCTCGCTTCATTTATTCGAACGTCTCTACTCACTATCACCTTCTTGCTTATGGGATCAAATAGTTTGTACCCTTTTGTCTTCTCATCATACCCAATGAATATGTACTTCTGACTTTTGTCTTCAAGCTTCGTTCTTCGTTGATTTGGTACGTGTGCATACGCCACACTACCAAATACTTTGAGATGAGAAACTGTTGGCTTATGTCCGCTCCATACTTCTTGTGGTGTTTGATCTTCTAACTTCGAATGTGGACATCGATTCTGAACATAAATAGCACATTGTACAGCTTCTGCCCAGAATTCCTTCGACATGTTCTTGCTTTTAAGCATTGATCGAATCATATTGAGAACTGTTCGATTCTTCCTTTCAGCCACACCGTTTTGTTAAGGTGAATATGGTGCAGTTAGAAATCTCCTTATGCCCTGCTCTTCACAATACTTCATAAAGGCTGTTGAAATATACTCACCACCTCTATCAGATCGAACAGCTTTGATGTGTCTGTCAGTTGCCTTCTCCACCATTACTTTGAACCTTTTGAACACCTCGAATGCTTCAGATTTTTCTTTCAAGAAATAAACCCAGGTTTTCAGTGAGAAATCGTAGATAAAGGAAATGAAGTACCTTTTGCCACTAAAAGATTCTGGAGTGATTGGCCCACATATGTCGGTATGAATCAGTTCGAGAATATGTTTAGCTTGATATTCTGCCTTCTTTTGAAATGAGGTTCTTGTTTGTTTGCTAAGCACACATTCTTCACAAAACTTTCCTTCATAGTCCATGTTTGGTAGCCCGTGCACCATGTTCTTTTTCGCCAACCTTTTCAAACCAGCATGATGTAGATGACCAAAGTGTAGATGCCACAGTGACGCTTTGTCTTCGACATTGACTTGCAAACATTTTTCTTGAACGCTTCTCAAATTCAATTTGTACATTCGATTTCTCCCCATCTCGACTTGAGCAATCAAATGCCCTAGCTTGTCCTTCAAATGTAGTATCCGATCTTTTATAAGTATCGAATAACCTTTGTCTGTAAGTTGCCCCAAGTTCAAGATGTTGGTCTTGAGATCTGGTACATAATAAACATCTTTGATTGATCCAATCAAGCCATCCTTCTGTAAGTAACAGGTTGTACCCTTGCCTTCGACTTTCACTTTCGATGCATCTCCGAAAGACACATGACCATCTTCAATCTTTTGCATTTTTTTAAATAGGTGTTTGTGACCAAACATATGATTACTTGCCCTTGAGTCGAGATACCACATGGTGTCATTATTGATGTTGATTTCAATTTGAGCCATCAAGAGAAAGCCTTCATTCACTTCAGCTTCCAAAACTAGATTGGTTGTTTCTTCTACCTTCTTTTCGATGTGACAATCCTTTGCAAGATGTCCCACTTTACCATAATTATAGCATTTGTACGAGTTGCAATCCTTCGTGTAATGACCATACTTCCCACACTTGTAGCATTCGAATTTGGAGTAGTTCGACCGACCACCTCTTTGACCACGTCCTCTGCCACGCCCATTCTACTGGCTTGACTGTCCTCTCTCGAAGTTGCTGGCTCGACCACCTCGACCATGACCTCCACGACCACGTCCTCTTCCCCGAAAGTTTTGAGAAAAGAGTACCTTTTCGTCTTTAATTGACTCCTTTGTTTGATGTGCTTCCTCGACTGCTTCTTCCTTCTTTTTCATCTTACGTTGCTGGTGTGCTTCGAGAGAACCAGCGAGCTCTTCGACTGAGATTGTCGAAAGGTCCTTCGACTCTTCTATTGCACACACAATATTCTCAAATTTATCTGTTAAAGATCTCAGGATCTTTTCGATAACTCGTGCATCAGTCACCGTTTCGCCATTTCTAGTGAGTTGATTCACCGCTGTTTGTACACGTGTGATGTAGTCAGATACTGTTTCTGACTCCTTCATATGCATCCTCTCCAATTCACCACGAAGAGTTTGGAGTCAAACTTGCTTCACTCGATCTACTCCTTCAAACGCCTTTTTTAACGTGTCCCATGCTTCTTTCGACGTAGCCGAACCGACAATTTTCTCAAAGCCTGAGTCGTCAACTACTCGGAACAACATGTATAGAGTCATTTTATCCTTTGACCGCGTCTCTTTCAACGCCTTGTTTTGAGCTGCCGTATATCCCGCAATAATTGTTGGTTCTTCAAACCCATCTCTGGTCACCTCCCACGCCTCTAGAGCTCCAAGAAGAGCTTTAATTTGGACACTCCAATTATCATAATTTGATTTTGTTAGTCGTGACAACGACATTTGACTCATCACGTTTGCCATTTGCTTTGATGCCAATTTGTGAACAGAAGCACTACTTTTATATATTCTGTTAAAATGAAAATACAACCTTGGTCTTTATATAGTCCTATTACTGCTAATCTAAGAAAACAAATAAATACTAGTAATAGCCCACTATCTCTTAGCCTTCCAACTACAACAGAGACTTTGTCTTTCCACTAACTTATTAATAGAAACCCACTAACTATAACATTCAAGTTTATTCAACAAATTCATCAACAGAGAAATAAAATCCATAGCCTTACCCTTCCTTTTGGAAAATTGTGCACTGATAATTGTACTCTCAAGGAAAAAAATCCCTTAGTAAGACTGTGATTCAATGTTTGTGATTCTTTAGTTCCCACAGTAGGAAATTTTATTTTGCATGGAGGAAATGATAAAGCCATGCACACAGTTAGATGGAATAAAATCTCTCAACCATAGAAAATAGTTTGTAGCCTTTTATAGGATGATAACAAACTTTGAGTCTCTTTGTTGGTGGAAAAATATATTAAAGAAGGCGACAGGTTCATGGACAAGGCAAATACAGGTTCGTGCACTTGGAAAGCTATCTTGAAGACGTTGAGTGTGCTTAAAGACGGTTTCTTTTTCAAGAAAGGTGACGGTGACATATACTTTTGGTTATTGCCTTGGTTGAACAAAAAACCTTTAAGTGATGCAGTCCTTATGTTCATGGATCTTAAGATCGAGAATGCTTGGGATAGTAGTTCATGGAAGCTTGGCATCATATGTGGTGGATACAATCAAAGGCAATTGGGTCTTGTCTCGCCAACAACTCTCAACCCAATAAAGTACTTGGTCTTTGATTTAGAAGATTCATTTGTTTATGAGTGTGTAGTTCTTCATATGAAAGATTTTTCATAACTCTCTTCCCATTCGAGTAGTCATTGGCCATAGAGTTGTAAATATATCTTCTACTTGTCCTTTTTGTGTCAATGAGGAAGAAATGACTTGCCACTGCTTTTTCTTTTGTCATCCTGATATGAATATTTGGATAAACTGTGGTTTGAATGGGGTCATGGATATATGCAAGAACTTTGGCTTGCAGAATACAACTTAATTGTTTTCTAGACTTGTTTATGATGTTGGTATTCTTGCCCCTTTGGTCATGTGGAACATTTGGACGTCGTGGAACAAATTCTTCTTTGAAGATCTTCAACTGCTAAAGTATTAATTAATTGGTTGTGCCATGTATATATGTTTACTTAAATGTAGGTGGCCCAACATGCTTTCGAAACCAACCCAATAACTATTTGACAAGCTCGTGAGGTTTACTGGCAAAAGGGTGATAGTGATACTATGATCCTCAATATTGATGGAAGTGTTGAATCGAATCTAGGAAAAGTAGGCTTCAGGAGGGTTGGTGCGCAATCATGAGGAAACCTTTTATTTTGGCTATTATGGGAGTGTTTTTTGATCAAATGTGTTGTAGGCCGAGATTCAAGCTCTAATGATGGATATTAAATTTTGTTTAGAAGTTGGGTTTTGTAAGGTCATTTATTTCTCAGACACCCCTTCATATGATTCAACTGTTGGATATTTTGGTTAGTCCCACATTGACCAGGAATGAAGGCTATATTGGATATATAAGGAGAATGACTCATACACCTAATGCCTTAAGGTTTTGGGTTGAGATGTGGTGTCTAAGTCTCTTATAAATCCTAGTAACTTCACACATTTCTTCCTATTGGACCATGAGTCTTGGTGGCAACCATCAAAGATTACATGATTAGATATTGGACCATAAGTCTTCATCATTCTCTTCAAGAAGAAAATGTTTGTGCAAATATACCTGCAAAGATAGGAGCCAATTCCACGAATCCCTTAATAGTGACGTCTTTGGTGATCATTTATAGGACGTAGTTGTTTAGTTTGCTTTTTTTTTTCTTCTCTTATGTCAAAAAA
>JBBPBS010001045.1:880798-926049 GCA_037974835.1 Cicer judaicum
AAAAAAAAAAAAAACGAAATCATGTCTTTATTGTAATTGAAAAAAAAAAAACAATATTTTGTCAAGAAAATAAAAATATTATGAGATATGTTTAATTAAGATTTGAAATAATTTTAAAAGACTTTTTTATGATAGAAAAGTATTGAAATAGTCAATCAAGACTTTAATTTTAATGTAATTAGAATGGGTTTGAATCCAAATCTTCCTCAATCTTCACTAATTATTCTTAAAAGATGAATTTAGTTTTTTTGCACATCACTAATTATCACTAATTAATCTACTGTGTTTCAGTTACTATAGTGTTGATAATGAAAAAAAAAGAGCGAGACATTTAATTACAAATCGGGAAAAAAAGATTTTATTTTAATTTATTTTGATTATCTTTTATTTTAAAATTTAGAAAAACCCATAAAACAACCTAAAGCTGATAGTGATGCAAAATGTGCCTGGATACACATGTTGGTGTGGATCGTGCAACAATGCTATCGTGTCATGTCGGATTCTATTTGAAATCTTATAAATTACAAATTTAATATAAATCCATTAAAATTAAACTTTGAAAAACAAAATTGATTATGAAAATCTTTGAAAAAATCTTATGAAATCTTGAATTATCTTTTAAATTTTGCATTGTTTTTTAAAATTCGAAGAGACTTTTTTATGTAAAAAAATCTTTTAAAATTCAATCTAATAAATCTTTTAAATGATTAGTTAAACTATTATATATATGTAGAGTTAGTTAAACTATTATAAATCTTTTAAATGATTAGTTTTGAAATTGTGGATATTTTCACTTTTTTTTTATAAAATATTTTCACCTATTTGTGAATAATAATATAATGATTAATATAATAGTGGATTAAATAAGTTTTAGTCTATAAATTTTCACATTTTTAATCTTTATAAAAAATTATGTCAATTTTTAATTCCTTAAAACTTTTTATGTACATGTTCTTTAAGTCTTAATTCATCTTGCAAATGGTGAGATGGTTAGATACAAGTTTTTATCTTTGGTTCGAATGTGGGACAATTATCTCTTCTAAAATAAAAATAAATAAATTTTTTGTTTAAAATTTTGATCTTTGATTTTAAATTAAGTAAGATGTATCTTTCTAATTTTTGAATAATGTATAGGACATGTTTAACAAATACCTTGCAAATATTTAAATGTTTCTAACAAATGAATTAAATATGAATTTTTAAACTATTGTGCTTAAAAATTCATATTTAATTTATTACTTGTTAACAAAAATTAAATTTTTGTAGAGAAATTTATTTTAGTGTCTTAAATATTAATGCAATAAATTATTCAAAAAAATTTAAGAGATTAGTTGACCAAAACTTTTATAACGAGAGACAAAATTGCATAATTGAATCGAGACTAAAAACTTATTTAATCCTATATTATTTAAACCTAATGAATCAATGAACAAAATTTTCAGCTTCAAAAACATACACCAAGTAGTGAGAATAGAAAAACTCCATAATCAAAGTACTATGAACCAAACATATATATATTTTTAATTAGAGGCAAAGATAAGTTTGGAAAACGCCAAAAATAGCATTATCAAATTTCAAGGTTAAAGACCATACAATATAACGGTAAAATGAGGAAAAATATGTCGTAGTTGATTTGGAGTTTATTTTTTTGTTAGATTTTCGATAAATTAAATTTTATTAATAAAGTTTGATACAAACATCATAATGAACAAGACTCTGTACTCACTTTCTAAAGAGTCCAATTATGTATAAATAAATTCCAAACAAAGTTTGTAATATACCACATGAAGCACATGAGTATATGTCCACACCATAACAATAAGGCATTGCGTACTGACAAATACACCATATCTTCAATCGATAGATCAACACTAAGTTTTATTATAACTTAATCTTGATCATTTAATATGTTTTAAAGTATGTTTTTTAACAAATGTCTACTTTTTAACACATACACACGAATCCATCATCATTATGTTACTATTTTACATGCTTACAATTAGAAAAATTCATTTAGTAAAGCCCTAAATTGGTTAGAAGGTGCAAATTTAGTATGAGACAAAATATTTGTTTCCTGTTGAGACAAAATCTCTCTCAAATAGTTTTAATGATAACATAATTATTTAAAAAATTATGATTGTGATTAATGACTAATATGTGTTTTTGAATAAATTCATATTAGAAAACAAGTTACTCATCATTAAGATAAAAAGAGAAAAAATCTAATGGAGGATAGATATACAAGAGGATGAACCCTTAAGAGGATGAACCTTCAAAGTTGCAAAATATTCATCATCACTTAAACAATAATTTTTAGTCATAAAGAGAAGATAAATCAGTGTCAAAGAATGAATAAAAAAAAACAATTTAAATGAAGAGGTTAGAGGCCAGAGTTTGTATGTACGAGGATGGATTGTAAGAGGATAGATCTATAGTCCACTTCATCCTCACTTGTTGAAAATGACCCAACACATCAACATATAGAAAGGTTGAAGCTAAAAGGACAAAAATATAGTCTTACATGTCTTGAAAAATGAAAAAGGAAAACGACAACTCATGTCCAAGTTTCTATGAGGTTTGAACCTCCTGTATGAGGATGGACTGAATCAGTCCAAGGACAGCTAGATGGAAATTATGTAATTACATGTCTTGAAGAATGAAAAAGGAAAAGAATAACTCATGTCCAAGTTTCTGTGAGGTTTGAACCTCCTGTACGAGGATGGACTGAATCAATCCAAGGACAGCTGGATGGAAATTATGTAATTATGGTTAATGACCTGAGACTTTTTTATTAAAGTCCCCAACGCATCAACATATAGAAAGGTTGAAGCTATAAGGACAAAAATATAGTCTTACATGTCTTGAAGAATGAAAAAGGAAAATGACAACTCATGTCCAAGTTTCTATGAGGTTTGAACCTCCTGTACGAGAATGGACTGAATCAGTCCAAGGACAGCTAGATGGAAATTATGTAATTACATGTCTTGAAGAATGAAAAAGGAAAAGAACAACTCATGTCCAAGTTTCTATGAGGTTTGAACCTCCTATACGAGGATGGACTGAATCAGTCCAAGGACAATTGGATGGAAATTATGTAATTATGGTTAATGACCTGAGACTTTTTTATTAAAGTCCCCAACGGACATAAAATGTTTGACACATAGAAAGAGCATCAAAAGATCTCTATAAAAGGCAGAGAGCTCTTCATTATCAACACACAACATCATTGCATATCACTTTGTAATTTCCACGTGATTTACACTTTGAAATGGTTGAACCTTGTAAGAAACAAGATTGTAAGCTTGATGAGGCTAAATAATACACAAAGTGTAACTAACCTCCATGAGAGGTTAATCTATTTGATCCTTAGTGAAAAACTCTCAAGTGTGTGAGGACTGGACGTAGCCTTCGTCGGGTGAACTAGTATAAAATTGTGTGTATCATCTTCTATATTTTCTCTTTTATTTATTCTACTCATATTTAAAGTCTTAAATTTCTATCATCTAATTCTCATCCTCTAAGAGAGGATAGTTATTTAAAACACTTGAAAAAATTTAAAACAACAATATCCCTATTCATTCCCCCCCCTCCCCCCTTTTGTAGTGATATTTTAGCTACATCAGTTGGTATTAGAGAAAGGTTCTCTAGAAAATTACATCTAACCATGTAAGAAAAAAAGATCAACAACAAAAAATATATCAAAAGCTAAGTGTATTCCTTAAGGAAGATCATCCAGTAGACCTCCCTCATTTGATGGTGCACAAATTACTACCATTAGAAAGGTAAGATGAGATTGTTTCTCATATCACAAGACAACAACATGTGGTATATGGTGGAAAATGGGGATCGCGTAATCAGAAACAACAACATAGATGCAACCTCCGACGAAAAACCTTAAGCACATGGGACGACTGATGAAATTTGCTAAGGTACTTCTAAACTCTAAAGCTCATTTATTTCTAACATGTGCTCTGAGCATGGAAGAATATGATAGAGTTGAAGAATGCACAAACGCTAAAGAACTATGGGATACTCTGAAGATCCATCATGTAGGATCAAGTCACGTAAAATAAGCAAGGATTGACATGGGAGTAAGAGAATTCAAACTATTCAAAATGAAGGAGAAAGAAACGATTGATGAAATGTTCTCAAGGATAAAAATTATACTAAACAACTTGATGTCTCTTGGAAAGGAATACTCTGTTCAAGAGAGGATACACAAAATTCTATGGAGTTTACCAAAAGAATGGAGACCAATGGCAACTGCCATCACAAAAGCAAGAGACTTGGCTAACATGAAATTAGAGAATCTGGTTGGAACTCTACGAGCTCACGAACCATTGTTGTTGGCAAATAAACCTAGCAAAAAGGGAAAAATGATTTCTCTAAAATCAAGCCAAATAGAAAGTTCATCGTCCAAGAAGACTGAAGATGTCACAAAAAAGGAAAACTCAGAGTATACTCTATCTGAGGAAGAGGATGAACTCGCTCTGATTTCTAAAAGAATTCTGAGGATGATAAACTCTAGAGGATAGGACAAAAGATCTCCTCAAAAGGAAAAAACTGACAAAAGTCAGATAGCTTGTTTTGGATGCAACAAAATGGGACACTATAAAACTGAGTGTCTTCTAAACAAAAGGAACGCAAGAAGATTTTCCTACACAAATAAATATATGATGATTACTTGGGATGATAGTGACGAGTCATCCTCTAAGAAGGAAAAGGAAGAAGAGGCTAACCTTTGTCTCATGGCAAAATCAGATACTGAAAAGGTAACCATCACAAAACTATGCCCTACTTGTGAAAAATTAGTAATAGAATTTGACAATCTTTTGAATGACTTAAACACTTTATCTCATAAATGTGGTTTTCTTAAAAATCAACTTTATGAAATAAAGAAACTCAATGAGGAACTTCTAGCTAAGAAAATTAGAAGTATGAAAAAATCATTCTAGACTTACAGTTATCTCATAAAATGTTGTTTGGGCAACAAACAATTTTAAACAAAAAGAATTCCAAAATTCATCCTCTAGAAGAGGATACAAAAAAGGAAATCTTGAAAATAGAAGTTGAAGAGCTAAAAAATGACATAACCAACTTTGTTAAATTCACTGAAACATTCCAAAAGATAACGAGATCTCAATTTGGAATCTTTGGCAAAGCTGGTATTGGATTTAAAAGTTTTCAAAAACAAACATTATATGAAAAAAAATTTCCTACCTAAAAAACAAGAGGATAGGCCAAAATGCTCATTTTTCAAAAAACTTGGACATACTTTCAAAAACTGTCACACTAAGAAAAAAACTGACAACATAAAGAAGGTCAAACATTCATCCTCAGGAAGAGTTTTCTTCTCGGGTGTTACGAAAAATAATTTATATGAGTTATATTTGGATGATTTACCTACTGAATCTTGTTTTGTGTCTATTGAAAAAGATAAATAAATGTGGCACAAACGAGCTAGTCATACAAGCTTGAACACTATTTCTAAATTATCAAAATTAGAATTAGTTAAAGGTCTTCCAAAAATATTCAAAATGAAAAAGGATAAAAAATTATCTCAGTGAGAAGTGACCACAAAGGTGAATTCGAAAATGAATCCTTTAAAAATATTTTTGATGAAAATGGAATTTGTCACAATTTTTCTTGCCCAAGAACTCCTAAACAAAATGGAGTTGTTGAAAGGAAAAATAGAACATTACAAGAAATGGCTAGAACTATCTTAAATGAAGCCAACATTGAAAAATATTTTTGGGCCGAAGCTATTAACACAACTTGTTATGTTTCAAATCGTGCATCTATTTCCATATTTTCATATATTTGGATGTTATTGTTACATTTTAAATAATAAAAAAAAATTGGAAAGTTTGATCGAAAATCTGATAAAGGTATTTTTTTGGAAGACTCCACGTTGTCAAAAGGTTATAGAATATATAATCTTAGGACTCAAATTGTGGATGTATCCATGCAGGTTATTTTTGATGAGTTTGATAACTTGTGTTTAGAAAATATGGATAAATTTGAAGAAGATGAACAATCATCCTCCATAGTACGCAATCCAAACAAGGAGGATGATTCTGATCCAACCTCTCAACAACATCCAAGAGGATGGAAGATGTTGTAACACATCATTCTCTTGATCTGATGATTAGGAATATTGTCGATGGTGTTACGACTAGACAATCTCTAAAACAAAATTCAATCAGCATGGCCATGATATCACAAGTTGAACCCAAAATGATTGATCAAGAAATCTGTGACAAATCATGGGTTGATGCCATGATTGAGGAACTGTCTCAGTTTGAAAGAAACAAAGTATAGGACCCTGTGCCCCATCCTCTGGACAAATCCATCACTAGAAGTAAATGGATCTTTAGAAAGAAACTGAATGAGGATGGAGAGGTCATTAGAAATAAAGCAAGACTAAAGGCTCAAGGTTAAAACCAAGAAGAAGGAATTGATTATGATGACACATTTGTACCTGTAGCAAGACTTGAAGCAATTAGAATCCTCCTAGCATGTGTCACTCATAAAGATATCAAACTATTTCAAATGAATGTCAAAAGTTCCTTTTGGAGTGGTTTCTTAAATGAGGAGGTATATGTTAACCAACCTCCTGGCTTTATGGATGAAAATAAGCCTAATCATGTGTTTAAACTCTTAAAATCTCTTTATGGATTAAAGCAAGCTCTTCGAGCTTGGTACAAGAGATTGAGTTCTTTTATAAAAGAAAATGGATTTGTAAGAGGACACATCGATACCACACTCTTCAAGAAAGCTCTTAAAGAGGATATGTTAATTGTACAAATATATGTACATGACATAATATTTGGATCCACAAATGAAAGGATGTGTAAAGATTTGTCGAACCTCATGCAAAGTGAGTTTGAGATGAGCATGATGGAAGAGTTGAAATTCTTTATTGGTTTACAAATTAAAGAACTGGAAACCGGCATCTTCATCTCTCAAGAAAAATACACCAAGGATCTACTTAAATAATATAACATGAGTTCAACAAAGAGTGTGGGAACTCCTATGCTACCATCCTCCATGCTTACACAAAGATGATGAAGGAACTCTAATATCTAAAAAAGAGTATAGAGGGATGATTGGATCTTTGTTATACTTAACAACTAGTAGACCTGACATAGTCTTTGTAGTTGGTTTTTGTGCAAGTTTTCATTCCTCTCCTAAAGAATCTCATCTTACTGCAATAAAGAAGATATTTAGATATGTTGTTGGCACCACTAATCTTGGAATCTGGTATAAAAAATGCTCAAATCTTGACCTCTTAGCTTATTGTGATGTTGACTATGTGGGAGACAAAGTTGAAAGGAAGAGCACAAGAGGAGCTCGGCAATTTCTTGATAAATCTCTCATAAGTTGGTCATGCAAAAACAAAAATGAACCATTAATTTATCAACTATCGAGTTTGAATACGTATCAACTGCATAATGCTGCTCTAAATTACTATGGATAAAAAACCAATTAGACCATTCCCATTCCCCTAGTTTGCCTACTCTATCATCATTGCTTCCTATTCAACGACTTCCTCACTTGCCTCATTCCTCTTCCTCTAACAGACACAACCTTTTAAACTCCAACCCCCCACTACTTAAACCTTCTTCTTCTTTCTTTAATTGTAACAACCTTTCAAACTCCAACCTCTTATGTCTTAAACCTCATTCTTCATTTTTTTTCTTTCTCCATCTACCTTCACATATCATACATTAATGGATCCTACCAAACTTACTACTAAGCGCAAACTATTTGATAAGGCTCCAAAAAACATTCATGGTGATTACTCAAGCACTGAGTATGAAAGTGAATAAAAGGATCATTCTGAGGAAACTCTTCCTTAAGAACCTTTAAATGTGATGCATCCTTCTCTACAATCTGCAACCTTCACTTTTTCACCTCCTAATCTCAAATAAAAAAACCCTTCATCCTGCAATACTTCATTTTTTGTACCCATTAGAAGATCCTCCAGAATCATGTATGGGAATGTATCTTCAAAGAAACCGGATCCACAAGACAACATTGTTCACGTTGTCAACTCTGATGACTCTAAGCAAAAAATTTCTGCAGAACCCATTCCTCAACCATCCTCTGTAACAACCACTTCCAAGGTCTCTACTCCAAAAAATTCTCAACCACCATCAACCAAAAAACCACGCTCCTCGTTTCAAAAAATTTGCCAACGTCCAACTGTTTGACTCTCCAGCCTTGGAGAGAAACTATTTTTTTTCCAAATGGCAATACAAGTTCGTTGTCAATGGCAAAATCATTGACCTTGATGATTTGAAATAGAGAGGATTCAATGTGGAAGAATTGGTTGGACTTTTTTCATGCGTATCAAAAAACCTCAATATCCTTGCCTTGTTAGAGCTTTCAATGCCACCTCGAATGGATCCAAAGGAAGTACTGGTTTTAGCATCGTGCTCAAAGGGGTTCATATGGAAATCAACCCAACTACTATGCCAAATTTTAGATATTAGAGATTAAGGAGCACATTGCTTCTCGAATACTTGGTATTCTTAGTGTAATATCACACGAACCTTTGTCCTCCAAAACTCGATGGTCAAACCACCTAAACCTCAATAGCTTCCAATCTTCTTCCTATGTATCGTATCCTCCACAATATATGTGTGCACTCCATTATGGCTATGGCTGGGAGCTTTGAAAAAGTCACAAAGCTTAACCTCTTGCTCATCCATTATTTCATTGACCTCTTCATTTGGGAAACATAATTTTTGTTTCATGTTAAATGATGCTATTTTAGGTCGATGTGCTCCCTACGGAATGATTCAGACCAAAATCTTCAAATTCTCAAAAACTAAAATGAAACAAATGATGCTTCAACCTCTTGATCACTCCCTCTCAAAAACTTCCACCACAAAAGCTTTCACTCCCACAAAATCATCATCTGCTTTACCACCAACATCCAAGAAGAATAAGACTTTTCACTCATCTTGTACAACTCCACCATCTGAACCTGAAATTGTCCAACCTCTACTAGGAGATACTATTTCTCCAATCATTCAAGAACCTTTTTTCCAACTGTTCGCATTCTCACTCCATCTTATGACCCAACTGATTCTACACTGCCCCAATCTCCACCACTCAATAACTTTCCCTAAGGATGCCATAAAGGAAGATTATCCACTAGTTATGGAGGATGGTGAAGAGCAATATTTTGATCTCAATTTATCTCATCATCAATTCTCTCCAAAAATCCCTCTTGAAGTTGTAACTGCTGAAAATTCTTATAATTTATAGGAAACTTTCATGATGCCTCCATCTCCTCCCCTGAGTCCCTCAAATCCTCCTCAAGTAAGTTTGATTAATTGTTCCTCCTCCTCCTCCAATAATTGCACCGTTTACATCTGGTCCAATCATTGTAGAAGCTTCCCAACCTCTGCTAGAGGTTATTGGTCATTTTAGTTCCATTGACTCATTTTTGGCCACAACATATGCTCACTCGTCCAATGACAAAGCTGGAAGCTCGCACAACAAGAGTACGAGTGTTAATGAAAAACCAAAAGAGATAATCCCCAACAAGAGGACAAAAGGAAGGAGGAACCAAAAGCATATAAGGCTTCTCAAAACAATCAAGAATGATCAAAAGAAATTGCTTGTTAGTTTCACTAACTTTCAACATACCATAACTCAACTTGGCCTTATTCTTGAATAGGTAACCAAACATCTAGTTCCTATCGTTGCCCCAGAGACCATCCACTTGAGATGCCAGCCTAAGCTTCTACTGTTGTACCTCACCCGTCAACGTCATCCTCGTTTGATGATTCCTCCTCTTCAGAGTGACAATTGTTGCTCTCTTAACTCTTTTTGTTGATGTCAGCCCAGCCTTCTATAGTCTTACACTAGATATTTGAAATATCCTTTAGAAATTGTTAAGTAAAGAGAAACATCATACTCATATCACTTTGTAATTTCCATGTGAGTTAAACTTGGAAATAGTTTAAACTTGTAAGAAACAAGGTTGTAAGCTTGGTGAGGCTAAAGAATACACAAAGTATAACTAAACTCTGTGAGAGGTTAATCTGTTTAACCCTTAGTGAAAAACTCACAAGTGTGTGAGGACTAGACGTAGCCTTCATTGGGTGAACCAATATAAAGTTGTGTGTGTCATCTTCTATACTTTCCCTTTTATGTATTATGCTCATATTTAAAGTCTTAAATTTCTATCCTCTAATTCTCCTCCTCTCAGAGAGGATAGTTATTTAAAACACTTTAGAAAATTTTAAAACAGCAATATCCGTATTCATCCCCTCTTTTGGTGATATTTTAGCTACATCAATTTCTTCTCTCACAAAACCATTTCTTTATCAGCTTCATATACCTTCCAATTCATTGAAAGTTCACTTTCTGTTCCATCTCCCAAAATACACTTCCATCCCAAATCATTTACTTCCAATAAATGAACATCAATGCCAAAACCACCCTAAACATAAGAATTAATCACATGTTGTATTGTCTACTAGAATCATGCATAATACCCTACAAAACAATCATGTATGTTCTGTTATGCCTTGCACTAGTTATAATCATATTATCTAATAGATTGAAAACAAATATAGCCTATAAAATAACCATAACTTGAGACAAAGTATTTGATTTTTCCCCTCACAATACCATTTCTTTGTCAGATTCCCAAATCTTTCATTTAAGTGAAAGTTTACTTTCCTCTCCATCTCCCAAGATACACTTGTTCCCAAATCATTAATTGTCAACAAAGGAACATCAACGTCAAAACTACCCTAAACATAAGAAGTCATCATATTACCTATCATCTTTTAGAAACATGCCTTATAACTTACAAAGCTATCATGTATGTTATGTTATGCCTTGCATTACCTATAATCATATGTTATTATCTAATAGACTAAAAACAAGATAACCTATTAAATAGTCATGCATACGATGTTATGTCTTAGACTATCTATAATCATTTTCTTTTTGCTGAAGCAAAATCCTTAATATTTTGAAGATAATCAAACATTTAATTATATTTGTTAACTATGATTATCATCTTATTAATTATTAACTTGTCCTTTTGAGTGTATTCTTTTAGACAAAAAAAATAAAAGCAAGTTCATTAATGATATGTTGAAATATGCATATTCATGCAAGATCACATGGTTGTTTTTTAACTAATCAACAAGTATTTGATCATCAATTTTCGATCCATCTCATGTACACAACAAGATAAGAACACACTTTTAAGGAAGATCATTATATGTTTAAACAAGAATGTTTTAGATAAATGCGAAAAAAAGGAAAATTGTTTCAATGAAAGAAATTGACAACTGTCAAGACTGACCAACAACTACATTCCAGTGAAACTGAATTTTCAAAGCCTTTCTTTATCTATAAAAAAACCAATCAGAAGATGAGGCAATAGTTCAATTTACCATCTATCTATAGTTGTTCATCTAGGAACAACATTGAAACTCTTCTCTCAAGCAAAATTTGAAGTCATCTTCACTATATTCATTGATTATTCTTATTGAGTTTTTGTTTTCAATTTGTCCCAAACAAAGAGTTAAGAATCATTATATCCAAACACTTTTTTATCATAAACATTATTTGAAAAGTGGTTGTAAAAAGTATTTCTAGTTTGAAAGATGGATGTAAAATTTCCTTTATAGATTGACAGGTAAAAGTCGTAACTAATTAAGGTGTGATCAAGAAAAAAAGTACAAAGGCAGAAAGTTTTGTGTTGAGCATATTAGTGGAAATCTCACATATAATGAGGACTAGACATTTCTCGTATTGGGTGAACTAGTATACTTCTCTAGTGTGATCTGAAGTAGCAATATAAATCACAAGGAAATGGGTTTAAATTGTGAACACTACAAGAAAATAAGGAATTTATGAGGGCCAAAAGCCCTCACAAAGGGTAAAAAGCAGCCACAACCGGGGTATTTGTGGCGGCCCAAACGACCACAAAGTTTGAAAAATACGTTGCCTTTTGTGAGGGCAAAAGCCGTCACTAACGCCTGTCTTTGTGAGGGCATAGGCCGCCACAAATGCCTCACTTTGTGAGGGCACAGGCCGCCACAAAAGACAAACTGATTTTAAAAAGTTCAACCTTTGTGAGGGCCCAAGCCGCCACAAAATCCCCCCTTTGTGAGGGTTTAGGTCGCCACAAAGGACCATCCAGATTAAAAAATAAATATTTTATGAGGGCTTAGGCCGCCACTGTTGGTTGTATGACCTCTGATCTTAGGAAATTTTATGCAAGGTTACAAGCAAAGAAATCCAATTTTTCCTAAGTATTGAAATTAATATCGAAACCAACGTGATCAATATTATTCCAATTCAAACGTGATAAATTATAACCTTAACAAGATAGTCAATTTACAGAATTTATTAAGGACCAAAGATTGCATGTAAAACAATACAAGTGTACACATACAATGCTCATTCAAAATTTCAAACAAGACAGAATTTTGCTAACACATACATTCAAAATTAAGCTTTCATGCAATATTGAAATAAAGAGAGAGGTTAAGAGAATTGTGCACCAAGATTTATACTGGTTCAACTATCAGTATGAAAGCCTACATCCAATCTGAAATCAAACTGATTTCAGCCTTTTTCCAATAGAATCGTCTAGAGTATGTTTTACAGATTGTCCAGCTCACACAAGGTCTATCTATCCAACTCTCTTGCTTCTATTACACAGCCACCGTATCCCTCGAGTTAATCGCCAAACTCTCCCAAGATAACGATGAGACTTCTTCTTGATGAACACCCTCACCAACAAAGATAGCCACCAGTTTCTATACTGGGTTTTTACAGAATTTTCTTTACAATTGTTGTTTACAGAAATGATTAAAGATAAAAGATCATTCAAGAAGGCGACTCAATCACACTATGACATTCACACAATAAGGATTTGCCAAACTAATTATTTCTCTCAAAGTGTTGTGAAAACGTGTGTAAAAATAATTGTTTCAAGTGTGTCAAAAATTATTCAAACGTATATCAAAGTATGAGAAAAAGTGATTTGAGTCAGCTTATATATGTTTAAGAAAAACAATAGTAAAATCGATTCCACAATCGATTTTATAAAGGTTTAAAAACATCTTAATAGATTGCCCAATCGATTATCGTGTTTCTTGTTTTTCTTGGTTCTTGAAACTATATGAATGAATCAATTTGCCAATCGATTCTTTTAATGCTTAAATAAAAAACAAAAGCATGTTCATATCAGAATCGATTGAGTAATCGATTATAGGTATTTTGTTCAAACAACGAGATCAAAACAATCGATTACGTAGTCGACTCACATTTACTCATAATCGATTTGGCAGTTGGCTGATGTAACCTAAAACTTTAAGCTAATCGATTGAACTGATCACAGTGACTCAAAAATTTTGCTTCAATCGTTTCGTCAACTGATTGTACTAGTCTCAGTGATTCAGATAGTTTACTTCAATCGATTTGTCAATCGATTTGGCTTGTTACAGTGGCTCAGCCATTTAGTTGAAAATCAATGTGCCAATCGACTAAAGCATGTTTCTGACATATGATTAAACATTTCATTTTCCCAATCGATTACCTAATCGATTAGTATATATCTTGCAAGTTAAGAAACAAATTTCAATTGATGTCCCAATCGATTTGATTGAACACAGAGGCTAAGTCTGATAAAAAGCTTTTTCACAATCGATTTGCCAATCGATTGTTTCAGTAAGTGATTCTCTCTTTGACTCAACAATTCAATTACTCAATTGATGATTCAATCGATTGTTCAATCGATTGGTTGATTGCAGAGGCCAAGTTTGATGAAAAAGAGTTTTCTGAATCGATTTGCCCAAAGATTTACAAACTATTAGCTTGGCTCTGTAAGTCGCAAAATCGATTTTTCGATTGACGTGCCAATCGATTGTCCAATCAATTGGTTTAAACCCATAGTTCAGGTTTTACTAAAAACCTTTACGTAATTGATTTCCCAATCGATGTACTTAGTGAAAACTCTAATTATGAGTCAAGCAATCGATTGCACAATGGATTTAGCAATAGACTTGCTAATCGATTTGTTTACTTGTTTATTTAAAGATTTCATTTTTAATTTGGCAAATACTTAAGCATGAAATAACATGGATGAGTCTACTAAGTAACTACTATAACCACTAATGACACTAGATATAATTGCATCTTTCTCCAGCTCATTCTCTACTTTTTGCTTGATTCCTTGTGTTCCAAACTTGTGTTCCTGAAATGTAACTCAGTTCAAACTGTTAGTGTTATCAAATGATGCATGAACATTGTATGTTTGTTAATTATGTCAAAATCATGATCAGGAGGACTTATGTCTAAATTCGAAATTAAAGTAATTCGAAATATTAAGTAAATTAAAGTAATTATGTCAAAATATTAAGTATATTAAAAAATTAATTTTGTAAATTCGAAATTAATATTATATTATAATATTATATATAATAAATTAATATGAATATAAATTTAACAACGTTGTGATTTTATGAGGGCTTAGACAGCCACAAAATCCACTTAAATTTTTAAATATTTATGAGGGCTTTTTCAGCCACAAATAAAGACCAATTTCAATTTTTGTATTTGTGAGGGCTTTTTCAATCACTAATGTGTGAGAGTTTTTTTCGGCCACAAAATATTTGTAAAATTGGCCACAAATTAAGGTTTTTCTTGTAGTGGACTCTCTTTTTTAAATTTTTATACATGCTTTTAATTTAAACTAACTCAAGATCAATCTTGATTACTTATAAAAAAATCCAAAACATTCTTGGTTAGTCAAAAATAAATAAAACAAATTATTTCTACGTGATTAGTGATAGTGAGTGAGAAATAATAAAGGATATGGATAAGAGAATCACACAAAGATGTATCATGGTTCACCCAAGGTGTACTACGTCTAGTCCGCACCATTTGTGAGTTTTTCCAATGTGATCCATGCAAGAACATTATTGGTTTACACAATTTTTCTTGGTCACTCTTGATCAGTTACAACCTTCACTTTTTAACCTTGAAAGAATTGTTACACGATACCTTTTAATCATTATTTGTTTTTACAACACACTCAAGCTATCTTTAAGAAGTACACTTGGGTTTCAAAACGGATTAAGAAAGAAGGTTGTAGGATTATAATCTACTCAAAACTTGTTTGAGATTAATTGTCAATAATAACTCAATATAAAAGATAATTGAATCTAGTGTAAGAAACTGGAGCTTTTGCTTGATTAAAGAGTTTTGATTTCTCGAAAATGATTGTTTTAGTGATGAATTGACAGCACTAAAAACTCTTGCTATTTTTTTCATCTTGATGTTCTTTTTATAGACGCGATGAAGGTTAAAGGTAACTCATTATAACCATTATGATCCAGCTATTTTATCCAGTGATAATTAATAGACATGTGTTCTATTTTATCCAGAACATTCTTCTTTTGCAACAAGAACGTTCTTCATTTGTGCTTGATTGAATATCGTGATTGAGGTTTTTTAGAAGTTGTTTGGTATTAGTTTGCTGCCTTGCATGCATGTTGGACTTTCAGCAAAAAGTGCATCAGTGTCATTTTCATCCATGTTGCCTTGATATTCATTTTACTTAAGATTTGTATTTTTGGTGCATTAAATTTAGTGCATGCTTTAAAAAGGGGCCACAATTCAAACCCCTATTTTCTTGTGACTTCACTATTATCTAATAGACTAAAAACTAACAGCCTTCAAAATAATCATGCATGTTATGCTATTCCATGCCTTATACTAGCTATAATCATGTGCTATTATATAATAAACTAAAAACTGATATCCTAAGAATGTCATGCATATTATGCCATACACTAACTATAACCATGTGTTATTATTTACTATATTAAATACTAATAGCCTCCAAACCAATCATGAATGCTATGTTATTCTTTACATTGACTATAATCATGTGATATTATTTAACAGACTAAAAACTAAAAACTTACAAAATAATCATGCATGATATGTTATGCCTCACACTAGCTACTCCTATAATCATGCATGCATGCTATTCTTGCGCGTATGCTTTCATATTTCAAGGATTGCATGCTTTATACTTATAAGACATGAGAAAATGATGATGAGTTGGTTGATAGATCAGAGGAAGGATTAAGGATGGAGGAAAAATGCTTTGGGGGGTTATAATGCAAACATTTATTTTGTCCAAAAGGGACGAGGCGAAAATTCATAAGCATTCGAAAAATAGGGTCATTGTGAAACTTTTGGGAAGGATGATACTGAAACAACTTTAGGTGACAAAAGGTGTTATCAACCTTTTTAATTAGGGGTGTGACTAATTTCTTGTAACTTTCCCAAATGAGTAGAACCACTACACTGCCAGGGGCGGAGCTTCCTTGGGACAAGGGGGGCCATGACCATAACAAAAAAAAATTATAGGTACAATGACTAACATGCCCATATTAAAACTAAATAATTACAAGAATACTTAAACCTAATTCAATTTTCTCTTTCTTCCTCTCTCTTCCATCCAGCCTTCCTCTCTCCCTCTCTCCCTCTTGCATACAAGTCACAACCTTCCTCTCTCCCTCCTCCATAATCAGATTCACAACAAACGTGTGGCCGCCTCTTTGTTCATCTACCAAGTTATGAATCACTCGTTTGCTTGTGGCGGCCTTGCGATCGCTCTGCTTGACTACCTCCGTCTGTGGTCGTTCGTCGATGCCTCTCTACTCGTTGCAACCTCATCAGTCATTTGTCTCTAGATCGCATTGCTGCTTTGTTCAAAATGTTCGAATTTCTATTTTGTTATTGCTGATTTTTGTTGGTTAGTGTTGATTTTTGTTAGGTTTGATTTTTGTTAGCATGAAATTTAAAGCTTATATTGTTATTGTTGAGTTTGGAGCTTTGATTTGGAGTTTTTAATTTAGATTTGGAGTTTTAATTAGACGTTAGTGTTGATTTTGGTTTAGAGTTTTTATGTTACACATAAGGTGTTTGATTTTATGTCAATATAAAGTGTTTGAGTTTTTTGTTGCACATAAGGTGTTTGATTTTATGTTCATATAAAGTGTTTGAGTTTTTTTGGTTGCATATAAGTTGTTTGAGTTTTGTTGCATTTTTATTTAAGTTTTTTTGTCCATACAAAGTGTTTTAGTTTTTTGTTGAATATAAGATGTTTAATGTTTATTATATAGACTGATTTAGATAAGTTTGTGAGAATGGAGAAGAGTAAAAGAATCGATTCTTCTTTCAAGAGGAAAATTTTGTGAGATTGAAAGAGATGAATAAATTATAACTTCTACATCCGAAACTATCTCTGCGAATCCAAGAATTGAAGAAAACGAGAATCATCTTTCCAAGGTTCATAGAGTTTTCGAAGATGACATTGAGAAATGTTTAGAACGTGACCTCGGAAACGCCCTCAAATTTGGAAATATCCACCAAATAAATTGGATGCAATACGAAGAGCTTATCTAAAATTTGGTGCTTATCAAATAAATTTAGAAGAATATCCTTTATATGGCAACGAGGTTCATCCAAGACAGTTTCAATATGCTTGGTTTAACATATTTTCTTTATGGCTTGAATATTCACCTTCTAAAGATGTTGCATATTGTTTACCTTGCTATCTATTCAGCAAAACACCAAGTGGACGTCCTGGATTAGATGTCTTCATTGGTACAGGTTTTAGAAATTGGAAGAAAATTAAAAATGGAAAATTTTGCGCCTTTCTCTAACACATAGAGATACATCTTTGCTCACCACACAACAATGCAATGAAAGCTTGTCTAGACTTGTTGAATCAGGATGGACATATTAGGAATACTTTTCAAGTGCATAACTCAGAACAAATTTTGAAGAATCGAATATGTCTGAAGACATCAATTGACATTGTTCGTTTGTTAACACTTTAAGCTTATGCTTTTAGGGGACATGATGAAACTAGTGAGTCAAGAAATCAAGGAAATTTTCTTCAATTGATAAAACTCTTGGCAACTTACAATGATGAAGTTGCGAAAGTTGTGTTGGATAATGCTCCATATAATTCTAAATATACTTCACATCAAATTCAAAAAGAGCTTTTGCATATTCTTTCCAGTAAGGTGAGAAAACATATCTGTGAAGAAATTGGTGATTCCAGATTTTGCATTGTTGTAGATGAAGCTCGTGATGAATCAAAAAGGGAACAAATGTCTTTTGGTTAAGATTTGTTGACAACGTTGGTTTAATACAAGAGCAATTTTTTTTTGTGGCACATGTTAACGACACTACAACTTTAACTTTGAAAGAAGAAGCATGTGATATACTTTCTTGACAGAATCTTGATGTTTCTAACACGCGTGGTCAAGGGTATGATGGTGCTAGTAATATTAGAGGAGAATGGAACGGTTTACAAACACTATTTATGAAAGATTGTCCTTATGCTTACTATGTGCATTGTTTTGTTCATCGATTGCAACTTGTTGTGGTTAGTGCATCAAGAGAAGTTGTTCCAATTCATAAATTTTTTGAGAAGCTCACTTTTGTTGTTAATGTTGTTTGTTCTTCTACTAAATGTCATGATGAGTTACAAGTTGCTCAATTAGAGGAAATTACACATTTGCTAGAAATTGATGAAATTGTAATTGGTAAAGGTATAAATCAAATTGGTACTTTGAAACGAGCTGGGGATACTCGTTGGGGATCACATTTCTCTTCTATTTGTAGCTTGATAAATATGTATGAGGCAACTTTTATTGTTTTATAAAAAAATTACAAATGAAAGAGCAAGTTATTCTACACGTGGTGATGCTGATAATGCTTATAATTATTTGAAGGCGTTTGATTTTATATTTATCTTGCATTTGATGAAGGAAATGATGGGGATAACTGAAATACTTTTCCAAGCCTTACAACAACAATCTCAGGATATAGTTAATGTTATGTGTTTGGTTGGAACAACAAAGTGTCTTATTCAAGCATTGAGAGAAGATGGTTGGGATAAATTATTTACTAAAGTGAAGACTTTTTGTGAAAAACATGATATTGAAATTCTTGATCTCAACGATGTTCATTCAACAACAAGATTTGGACGCTCTCGTCTTCAACAAGGTCAGGTTACAATAGAGCATTATTTTAGAGTTGAAATATTTTTTACTTCCATTGATCAACAATTAGAAGAGTTGAATAACATATTTAGTGAGCAAGCAATGGATTTGTTAACTCTAAGTTGTGCTTTGACTCCTAAGGATAATTATAAAGCTTTTAACATTGAAAAAATTTGCACTCTAGTTGAAAAATATTACCTTGTGGATTTCAACATGCAAGAGATGATTAATTTGAAATTTCAACTCCAACATTTTTTGGTTGATGCTCGTCAAGATTTAAATTTGAAGAATTTACCACCTATCCAAGAATTGTGCTCATGTTTGGTTGCAATTGAAAAGACGCAAAATTTCTACTTGATTGATAGATTACTTCGTCTTATCATGAATCTTCCGATTTCTACTATCACAGCAGAAAGATCTTTTTCAGCAATGAAAATTATTAAATCAAGGTTAAGAAATAAGATGGAATCCGACTTTTTGGCAGATAGCATGACAGTTTATATAGAAAGGGAAATTGCTGCAAGTATTAGTTCTGAGTCTATTATTGATGATTTCAAGTTAATGAAAGAGCGTATAGCATTACTTTAAGGTATTTTAAGTCATATAGTTAAATTATTTGATACTTTATTTTGTGTTTATTACAACTTAATTATTTGCTATATAATATTATTTATATATTTAATTTATATATTATATTTTTATGTCGGCCACTCTAAATTTTTCAGTCAAGCTCCGCCACTGTACACTATTGTTATGGAGGGGCCATGATTTTAATATGATAGTTATCTAATTATTAGACAATGGTCAACATATTTTAATTCAACCAGTGCATCAATTGATAAGGTTGCAACTTGGGTTAGGTTCTCTAGTTTGCCATAGAATACTACGATGTCAAAGGAGGGACCATGGATGGTGGTGCAACAACCAAGGCAATCGAGCAAAACCATAGTAGCGGTGGAGGGGGAAGATAGGGCTTCGACAAGCATTAATGATGGACCCAATTCCAAGGGATCTAGAGTTTCATTCTAATTAACAATATTCCTAATTTGAAAGTGAATAATGATGTGATCAAAATAGGCAATGCACAACAAGATTATGCGCATAAGGTAGCTACAAGACCTATTATCACTAGGTCAAAGCTCAACAAAGGGAAAAAAAATTCATGTATGGATACTCCATATCGTCAACTAGTTGTAGAAATGGGATTCACGAGAATGGACTAAATAGAAACAAACTTGGACCACACGTTATCGTTCGTCACACAACAAAGTCAAATACAAGGAATTAACTTGTGGAAATTCGAGAAATAGACTGAACACATGTGGATGCTTCTTTTGCTAGTCAAGTGGATTAGAATGTCAATAATAACACTTGTAGTGATCCCACAAAGCGACCTGTATTGGATACTCCTAGATTTTTTTTTTTTTGAAACCACTACCTCTAGGTCGAGACAATACTTTGGGCCTGGAGGTGTTTGGCCCACTCTATTAAGGACAACTGATCAGGCTCACTTGCATCATGAATCTTCTTTTGGAACCTCTAGGATTTTAATGTGTATGATAAGGAAGAATTTGTGGATGCATAGGGTATTTGGAGCACATGTAATGACGAGTTTAATATGGAGATTATTGACAAGAACCCTTATCTTAAATGTGTAGCGAAGGAGGATATTACAATGCACACTGATTAAGTTTCTCATGTCGTGTAACTCTATGAAAATAATTCTTTTGAATTGTTGAGGTGTAGTAGAAAGTAGATTCTTTAGAAATTGTAAACAATTTATGGTATGCATCGTCTGGAATTATTGGTAGTTATGAAAACTCGAGCGAACACAATTAAGATGCATAGAACTTTCTCAATATAAGGTTTTGATAGGTTTTGCTATTCTAAAAATAGAGGTTTTGTTGGTGGTATTACAAGTGTGTGGACAGCTTTCATGTAAATGTTGTTAGATGTAATTCAAAATGATTAGTAATTAGTTAGTTAAAATGTAGTTAGAAGTTAGTTAGAGTATGGTTAGAAGTTGGTTTAATGTGTTGAACTAAATCAGCCACAAAAACTATTGTTATTAACCCAAAATCAATCCAATGAATAATAGAATGAATGTAATGCAGAACCAGAAGATCAATATGCAGAACCAGGATTAATCTGCAGAACCAAGATCGATCTTAAGAACTACAAGATCAATCTTTGTTTTCTATTTTCTTCTCTTTTCTTCTCAATTTCAATTCCTCTCAAAATATACAACCCGTTCTAACAATTGGCATCAAGATTTTGGGTTCTAGACCATGGGAAACACAAGTGCAAGTGTGAGGGGAATCAAAATTGGGAAACACAAGTGTGAGTGAAAGAAAAAAAAGAAGAAATGAATGGAGGAAGATTTCCATCGAATTTGCCAATTCTGGTTGGGAAGAACTGAGAGAGGTGGTCTGCATCAATGAGATCGTTGTTGGGAGCTCAAGAAGTGTTTGAGATTGTTCAAGATGGCTATGAACAACTTGGTGTAAATCCAACAGAAAGACAAGAAACAACTTTCAAAGATTGCAAGAAAAGAGATTGCAAGGCATTGTTTTACATCTAGCAAAGTGTGGATTCAAACAATTTTGAAAGGATCTTAAAGGTATCTACAGCAAAAGAGGCATGGGATATCTTGTTGAAGTATTACACAGGTCATGAAAAACCAAGAAAGTGAAGCTCCAAATGCTAAGAAGAAAGTATGAATTACTGCAAATGGAGAACAATGAGAATGGGATTGACTATTTCAATCAAGTGCAGACAATCACAAATCAGATGAAAGCCAATGGAGAAGTGATGACAGAAGTTATGGTCATTGAAAAGATTCAGAGGACACTAACACAAAGACACGATCACATAGTGGTGGCAATTGAAGAATCCAAGAATCTTGATACAATGAAGCTGGAAGATCTACAAAGCTCCCTATAAGCTCATGCATTAAGGGTAAAAGAAAGAGATAAGGCACACACACAAACACGGGCACTGCAAGCTCACATCAGCAGGAAGCCCAATCAAGATGGATTGAAAAACAAGAAGTGGAAGGGGAAGTCAAAATCGCACCAGAAACAAGATCAAGATGAGGAGGCTGGAGGCTCAAGAAGTCAACATAATAGTGATAATAAACGCAGGAAACCATCTGGCAAAAAGAAATTTGGCAAAAGGAGGGTCCAATGTTATAATTGTAAAAAATAAGGCCACTTTACAGATGAATGCATATCCAAAAGAGTACAAAGAGATGATGGTGAAGCTTAATTGGCCCAAATAGATAGTTCTGACTCAGATGAAGTGTTGTTGATTGCATCTACAAGCATGGAGGATGATTATCTATGATTGTGGTATCTTGACACAGGGTGCTCGAATCACATGACTGGCCATAAAGATTGGTTTGTAAACATTGATGAGAAAGTGAAGAAGGAAATCAGATTTGCAGACAATAGCACAGTAACAACTGAAGGTATTGATAAAATGTTGATTAAGAGAAGGGATAGCAAACAATCTTTTATATGTGATGTGTTGTATGTACCAAATATGAAGAACAATTTACTAAGCCTTGGACAACTGCTTGAAAAGGGGTATTCTATGAAGATGGAACAGGGTGAAATGAGATTGTTCGATGATTCAAGAAGATTGATCTTGAAGGCACCACTAGCAAAAAACAGAACCTTCACGATTGATATTCAGATCAATGAGAGCAAATGTCTAGCTGCTGTAGTACTGAATGAAGATTGGTTGTGGCATCAAAGGTTTGGACATTTAAATTTTAGAAGTCTTCAAATGTTGCATAACAATAGAATGGTACAAGGAATTCCCAGAATTCAAATGCCAAATGAGCTGTGTGAAGAATGCTATCAGGCCAAACAACACAGAAACACATTCAAGGCTGAAGTGCAAACTCAATCCTCAAGAATGATGGAGATAATGTACTCTGATGTGTGTGGTCCTTTTGAAGAAGTATCAATAGGAGGTAATCATTACTTTGTATCATTCAATGATGATTTTACAAGGAAATTTTGGGTATATCTAATCTAGAGAAAGAATGAAGTAGTGGAAATACATAAAAAAATTCAAGATAATGACTGAAAAACAAAGTGGCTTTAGTATGAAAATCATTAGAACAGATGGAGGAGGAGAATACAACTCTCATGAATTCCATGATTTTTGTGAAAAAGAAGGAATATTGCATGAAGTAAATGCATCCTACACTCCCCAACATAATGGCACTGCTAAAAGGAGAAATAGAGCCATAGTGAACATGGCTAGGGTTATGTTAAAAGGGATGAAAGTGCCTCATAAATTCTGGGCGGAAGCAGTATCAACTACAGTGTACATATTAAATAGGTGTCCAACCAAGAGACTGGGCACATGGACACCTGAAGAAGCTTGGACTGGAAGAAAGCCAGTTGTGAATCACTTGAGAGTGTTTGGCTCATTGTGCTTCAGTCATGTACCAGCTCAAAACAGGAGGAAATTTGATAACAAGGCTGAACAAATGGTGTTGCTGGGTTATGATGCCACTCGGGCTTACAAGCTGTATGATCCAAACAAGAACAAAGTAGTGATAAGCAGAGACATACTAGTGGATGAATCAAGAGGTTGTGACTGGACAATGAATGTGATCAGCCCAACCAGACCAGCCAATAGAGGTAGCAGATCAGCCTGCTATTGAACTTGTGAGGAGATCAGCAAGAGTTAGACAACCTTCAATCATATTGCAGCCATATGAAGTAACTTCTAACTTAGCCATCAATGCAGATGGAGAATTAGTTCATTTTGCCTTGCTTGCTGAATTAGAACCAATAAGCGATGAAGAAGCATTGAGTGATCCTAGATGGATGGCAGCAATGGATGAGGAGCTTGAAGCCATAGAAAAGAACAAAACATGGCAGCTGATGACCCTACTAGTGAATAAATGACCAATTGATGTGAAATGGGTCTATAAACTAAAATTGAAATCTAATGGACAGATTTCAAGGTACAAGACCAGACTTGTAGCAAAGGGATTTATGCAAAAACATGGGGTGGACAATGATGAGGTATTTGCTCCAGTAGCAAGAATTGAAACAATAAGAATGGTAGTTTCAATTGCTAGCTACAAAGGTTGGTCTATGCATCAATTGGATGTTAAATCAGCCTTCCTCAATGGCTCATTGGATGAAGAAGTGTATGTGAAGCAGCCCCCTGGATATGTGAAAACAAGCAAAGAAGATCATGTTTACAAATTGAAGAAAGCCTTATATGGCCTAAAGCAAGCACCTAGAGCTTGGAACAAGAGAATTGACAGATTTCTCATAGAGCAGCAATTTGAAAAGTGTGTGAATGAGCATGGAGTGTATGTCAAGAAGGGAGCAACAACACCTGCGTTGCTGATATGCCTCTATGTCGATAATTTACTGCTAACTGGCAGTGATGAAGTGAAAATCAATGAGTTCAAATTCAGATTGGAGAAGGAATATAAGATGACCGATTTAGGAGTGTTGGCATATTTCCTTGGTATTGAATTTGAAACTAGAAAAAATGGAATTTTTATGCATCAAAGAAAGTATGCAAGTGATGTATTAAAAAGGTTTAAAATGCAAGATTGCAATGGAAGCAGCACCCCGTCAGAATCAGGGCTGGTGTTGTCCAAAGAAGGCAATGATGAATTGATTGATCCTACAACCTTCAAGCAAATTGTAGGATCCTTGAGATACTTGTGCAACACTAGGCCAGATATCTCATATAGTGTTGGGCTGATTATTAGATACATGGAAAAGCCTAGGACATCACACTACATGGCAACAAAAAGGATCTTGATATACATAAAAGAGACCATTGAACTGGGTCTGCTGTATTCCTCAAAACCAGATGAAAAGGAAGCTGAACTTATTGGTTTTACTAATGCTGATTGGTGTGGAGATATGGATGATAGAAAGAGCACAACGGGTTATGTATTTACAATCAATAACTCACTAATATCATGATGTTCAAAGAAGCAAAGCATAGTAGCATTGTCCACATGTGAAGATGAGTATGTGGCTGCATCCATGGGAGCATGCCAAGCTGTGTGGCTGACATAATTAATGGCAGAACTGGGATTGAGAAGTAACAATGCATTGAAGATGAAGATAGACAACAAATCAACAATAGACCTAGCAAGACATCCAAGTGTCCATGGAAGGAGCAAGCACATAGAAACAAGATTTCATTTCCTAAGGGATCAAGTAATGAAGGGCAAGATAAAGCTGGAACGTTACAACACAAATGATCAAAAGGCTGACATTTTAACAAAAAGCTTGAAGAGAGTGAAGTTCCAAGAGATGAGGATCAAGCTTGGACTAACTTCAAATTGAATCACTTTTGAATTAGGGAGCATGTTAGATATAATTCAAAATGATTAGTAATTAGTTAGTTAAAATGTAGTTAGAAGTTAGTTAGAGTATGGTTAGAAGTTGGTTTAATGTGTTGAACTAAATCAGCCACAAAAACTGTTGTTATAAAGCCAAGATCAATCCAATGAATAACAGAATGAATGTAATGCAGAACCAGAAGATCAATCTGCAGAACCAGGATTAATCTGTAGAACCAAGATCGATCTTCAGAATTACAACATCAATCTTCGTTTTCTGTTTTCTCTATTTTCTTCTCTTTTCTTCTCAATTTCAATTCCTCTCAAAATATACAACCTGTTCTAACAAAATGTGCTTGTCCATGAGACATAATTTAGTGCAAGCATCTCAAGGTGATGGATATAGAGAGGTTTTGGTTTTTCTCTCTTGTGTATGTGATTCCAAATGATGAGGTTCATTACATCTTTTAGGAAAAACTTACATGTTAGTTTCTACCATTGACTCTTACAGGTTAGTGGCGAGATACTTCAATGATATAGTTTCACCAACCGAAAAGGAGGGTGGTGCTCTTGTTAATTTCGGAAAGTGTGATACTTTTAAGAACTACTTTAATAATTGTTGTTTGATTAACCTAGGAGCTACAGGCTCAAAATTCAGTTGGTGTGATCTCGTTTATAACAAAGGAAATAAGACTTTTTGAAAGATTGGATCGAGCTTTCGTAATGATTTTTGGATAGTGTCTTTCCCTAATGTGTTTGTAGAAGTACTTCAAATAACCACAATATGCACCACTTCTAATTGAAAAAAAAATTATTATCATATATGCAGCTATCAATGGATTATGTGATCGAATGCCATTAGACAAAATTGCTCAATATGAAAGATACATTCTTCATACTATAAAACCAGAATTACTACAATCACTAAAAGGTAGACTAAATAGCGAAAGAAAGATAAAATCAAATGCATTCTTAAAAGAAAAAGCGCATATGAATTAGGATGGGCCGCTAGAAACTTTTTGATGAGGAGTAGCCGAGTTAGTACATGTATGAGAACTGATAAGGTTCTCCATAGGGTGGAGTTCTCAAACCATCACATTGTCCTTGTTAATTTGCATGGTCATATTCAAATGGGTTGTATACATCCTTTTAAGTTTAAGAATGCTTAGATGTTGCATTCAAAATTTGGGACAAACTTCAAGAGTTAGTGGAATAAAAACCTAGAACATGCTCATAATTTAGCCAAATTTGAAGCTCATCTTACTCATTTGTAGTGTAATGAAAAGAAACAAATTTTTCCATGCTCAACTGGATGGTATTAAAAAATGCTTCTACTAACGAACCATGAATCATTTCCTCTTTCAATTGGGAAAGGATTTCCTAAAGTAGCTAACTAAAGTGCTTTTGCAAGAAGAGCTAATGTGGTACCAAAGGTCTAGAACACAATGGTTCTTTGATGGAGACTGCAACTTGCTACTACTAAGTGAAAACATCAAATATAAGGAAGAGTAATTGAAGTCATATGCTTTGAAATAATGATGGGCAGAGGATTGAAGAAAAAGAAAAACCTTAAGCATTTGGTCAACTCCTTCTTTAAATCTTCATTTACTAAACATATTAGGGTTAGTGAAGTTGCAGCAACCTCGTACCAGTTTAACAAACTTACTAAAACCATTGTGCAGATAGTTGGAAAGGATATTGAGGATGAGGATATTAAGCTTGCTCTTTTCAACATGAAGCCTTGGAAAGCTCCTAGTCCATATAGATTTCTAGCAGACTTCAATCATGGGATATGGAATATAAATCCAGAATCCTTTCGCTACTTTGTTTGTGGTCTATATAGCATGCCCTTCAAGATATTGTGAGAGTTAACAACACAAATATTTGATTATTTTGAAAATAGACAAACCCAAATAGTCTATTTTGTTCTAATAGTCTATTTTGTTCTAATTTGTGTGTAATGTGACCTACAAAACATAGTTTTTTATTCAAATAACTCATATTTGAAAAAAAATACCACCAAAATGTCCCTTTTTAATTTTAAGTTATAAGTCGATATTTGGAATGACGACTTCTCAAGTAAGCCCAAGTTTCAAATGGCAATTTTCAACATGATTTGTTTTTTTTTAAAAAAAATTCAATTGTTATCTATTAAAAATTAAAAAATAATTGAAATTTTTTTAAAAAAAATCATGTGGGAAGTCGCCATTTGAAACTTGGACTTTCTTAAGAAGTCTTCGTTACATATGACGACTTATAACTTAAAAGGGAGTAGTTGAGTATTTAAAAAAAAAAAAAAAAAAAAAAAAAAAAAAGAGGTAATGATCAAATATTCCCTACAAAACACTTAAAAAGGTTATTGTCATTAGATTAAAGCCTATATGGTTGACATTATATCACCTTCCAAACTCGAGTTGTTCATACACGAAACATTCAAGAAACATCTTATGGCTCATAAAATGGTACATATCATGTTGAAAATTGAATTGAATCTATCACTGTTATATTCAAGAACAAACATTCAAGAACACATGCATTAACAATATAAAGAGAAGAGATAGAGAGAATTGTGCACTAGGGTTTTTATACTGGTTCGACTATCGATTCGATAGTCTACATCCAGTCCTGAAATCAATCACAGATTTCAGCCTTCACTAGAATTGATTTGAGTATGTTTTACATACTTTCCAACACCTCATTGCCTATACATCCAACTCAACACCACTTCTACCACAACACCAACCTATCCCTAAGAGCTAATCGCCAAGCTCTAGCAAGATCAAGTTGAAGTTTCTTTTAGATGAACACAAGCATCCTAAAAGATACCACCAGTTTAACAATACTTGATTTTTCACACACTTTCTTTTACAACAATGTTTCTTTCAAAAAAGAAGAAAAGAACTAAGAACACTTGATTCAATCACAATAGAATTCTCACACTCTAAGTATTTTCCAATGAGTATTTGTGAGTTATAACAATCTTTCTCTCAAGGTGTATTTTTCTAAAAACCAATGAAGCATTTTCAGTTTTCTGTGTTATGAAAAATGTTATGATTGTTATGAAAAATTGTGATTGATTCAATTTATATAATTTCAGAAAAACATCAGAACAATCGATTTCCCAATCGATTTTATTAAAGTGTAATACCAACTTAATTGATTGCCTAATCGATTATCGCGTTTCTTGTTTTTCTTTAATCTTGAAAATAGATGAACTAATTGATTTCCTAATCGATTCTTTTAATGCATATATCATAAACTGATACTCAGTTCATATCAGAATCAATTGAATAATTGATTATACTTGTTTTGTTCAAACAACGAGATCAAAACAATCGATTACCCAGTCGATTCTTTTCTTAACATAATCGATTTGGCAATGGGCTAAATTCTCCCTGTAACTCAGACATTTATGCCAATCGACTTGGCTTGTCCCAGTAACTCAGATATTTAGTTAAAATTGATGTGTCAATCGATTATGCAATATGTTTCTAATAAATGACAAACTACTTCATTCATGCAATCGATTACCTAATCGATTAGTACAAAGCTTGCATCTTAAGAAAAGTATATCAATCGATTATCCAATCGATTTCTTTAATCACAGAACACAGGTCAGATGAAAAACACTTTTTAGTAATCGATTTGCCAATCGATTAATTTTGTGCAAGCTTTGTTCTGTGAATCAATAAATCGATTAACCAATTGATTTGCAAATTGATTGTCCAATTGATTTAGTTAATCACAGAACATAGGTCTGATAAAAACCTTTAAGTAATCGATTTGCCAATCGATTAACTTAGTGAAACATTTGTTCTGTGAATCAGACAATCGATTACCCAATCGATTTACCAATTGATTTACCAGTTGATTTATTAGCACACTTATTTTATGATTTCATTTTAAATTTGGCAAATACTTAGATATGAAACCATAATGATGAATCTACCTATTAAATACTATGACCACTAGACACAATTGCATATAATCTTCAAGCTTTGTATACTATCATCAATCTTTGCTTGATTGCTTGAGATCCAAGATTTGTCCAAGTGTTTGATTCTTTTTCACATAATCTTCAAGCCTTATGATTAATCTTTGCTTGATTGATTTCCTGAAATGTATCTCAACTTACACCATTAGATTTATCAAATAATGCATATACATTGTATGTTTGGAAGTTATATCAAAATCAATATCAAGGAGGCATATATCTTACAATGTGGAATACCACTATCTGGTTGCCAAATTTTGTTCTTTCGGGTCAAGTAGTAAACATGGGGAATACCACTATATTTTTCAGGCTTGGGCGATTGGAGATGATTTGATAATGGACATGTGGCAAGACATATGACTTGACAGGGTAACTTAAATAAAAGATGTTGTGACTAACATCCCAAGCACATGCAACATTAGTGTGTTAGGGATTTAGTTGACAGTGATGGTAATTGGAGACTTGAAGAATTGAGGAAAATTCTTCATTACACCTTTGTAAAAAAATTGCTATCCATACATATGCATTGTTCGGATGATGGACTAGATTCGTTGTACATGTGAATTCTTCAATAAGTCAACATTGAAGATTGAGTTAACTTTTTGAGATTTGTGTGAAGACAAAAATCAAAGTGAAAGAATTTTGTTCATATGATGACATGACATCAAAATATGGAAATGATTTACATCGTCTGATTAGTATAATACAATTGACCATGTAATACAACAACAATCAGAAATTATACTATTGCTACATGTCAAGATCTCCAACGGTACTATTCCCTACAAATATACTCTTCAATATTTAAATAGAAACATTTTTAAATTGAAGAATGATGAAATCCAGTTTAATAATATTCATTTAATAATGTTAGCTATTATGAAGAACGATAATCAACAAAGTTAATAATCGTGATACTCTCAATGATCTTCATCATTCCAAAAGAAAAAACATCCAATCCTGAACATTCTAAGTATAAGAATCTGATAAAAAAATAATAATAATATTTCAAAACGATTAATGTATCAAAAGAAAAAAACAATGTTCGAAGAAGATTTAAGAAAAATGGATGAACACATCAAAAGAAAACAATGAATGAAAAATCATTTCTATTCAGAGTTATTAAAAATTGATGTAAATCAATCAAGTTATTTTTATACACTTGAGTTGATATAGGTATTGAATTGTATTAACCTCTCAATAAAAATTAAACATTTGACGAAAGATTATGGGTCAACTTAGACACATACTTGATGAATCTACCTAAGTCCAATAATCACAATAACTCTTTTATCCAAAGAGGTACTTGAATTCTAGAGAATTAGAGAAAATAGTACTTGTAGCCTGAAGAGACAAAATAAATAATGCTTGTATTTAATAGTGGATTAATTCATCGACTATACTATGAAAAAATATTTTTATAAGAGGAGAATTAGATGTAACAAACTAACTAACTAAAGTAGTTACAAGTAGTTACATCTAACTAACTGCCCAAAACAGTTTGGCTTCTTGATTGAGTACCACTTTTAACTAGTATCCACCTTGGCACCAAATGAGAAGCTTCAGCTTGTGATTCTTTAAATCAAATTCTCTTGGTCCTTGATCTCAGTTTATGGACTTAATTTTAAGCATATTCAAACAATGTTTAAATTTGCTAAGTGTGACAGGTTTTGTAAACATGTCTGCAGGTATGCACCTTTGCCACATATATCTCACCTTTTTCAATGACATCTCTAATGAAGTGAAGTCTGATGTCTATATGTTTGATTCTTTCATGATACATTTGATTTTTACTCAAGTGTATGGCACTTTGGCTGTCACAATTTATTCAAATAGAATCTTGCTTGACTCCAAGTTATGTGATAAACCATTTTAGCAAAATTCCATATTTCACTACTTCAGTAAGAGCAGCATATTCTACTTCTATTGTTGATAAGGCCACTATGTGTTGAAGATTAGCTTTCTAATTGACTGTGTTGTTAAACACTGTGAATACATATCCTATAAGAGATCTTATTCTATCCAAATCTCCAAAAAAAATCAGAGTCTACAAATCCTTGGACTGGTTTTGATGGTTCTGAACTTTTGTTGTATTCCAAGCACATGCTTTGAGTACCCTTTAGGTACCTTAGAATCCACTTGCAGCTTGCCAATGACTCATCCCTAGGATTCCTATAAATCTGCTTATGACACTTACAACATGAGTAATGTCTAAATATGAACATACCATAGCATACATGATATTCCCTATGGCACTTGCATATGGTATATTCTTCATGTCTTCTGCTTCCAGGTTTGTGTTTGGTGTCATGGCTGAAGAAAGCTTGAAATGAGCTGCTAGGGGAGAGCTCACTGCCTTTGATTCACACATATTGAATCTATTTAGAACCTTTTCAATGTAGCTCTCTTGGGAAATTATCAATTTTCCTTGCTCTCCTTCATAAGATCCTTTTGGCTGGCCTTAAGTCCTTCATCTTGAATTCTTTCTTCACATGTCCCTTCAATTTTTCTATTTTTTTCATACTTTTAGATACTATTAGCATGTCATCCACATATAGAAACAAGTAAATATATGTGTCTGGTGATACTTGTTTATAATAAACACAACTATCAAAATTATTTCTAGCATAACTTTGACTAAGCATGAATGAATCAAACCTCAAATACCATTGTCTTGGTGATTGCTTTAGCCCATAGAGGGATCTCTTTAGCAAGCAGACCCAATCCTCTTTTCCTTTAGTCCTAAAGCCATCTAGTTGTTGCATTAAGATTGTTTCATTCAGATCACCATGGAGAAATGTTGTTTTGACATCCATCTACTCCAATTCCATGTCAAAGTGTTCTACCATCGCTAGAATTATCCTTATAGATGCATGCTTGACTACAAGAGAAAAGATTTCATTGTAGTCTACACCTTCCCTTTGAGTGAATCCCTTTGCTACTAGCCTTACTTTAAACCCGGGTGGTTCAACTCCTGGAATTCCCTCCTTCCTCTTGAAGATCCACTTGATGCCTATAATTCTGGAGTTGGCTGGCTTGGGTGTGAGTTCCCAAGTTTTGTTCTTCTCCAATGATTTTAGCTCCTCAGTCATAGCTAAAATCCATTTATTTTTGTCTTGAGAATTGACAGTTTCATTGTAGTTCATGGGATCTTCTTGTATAATTTCCTCAGCCACATGTAATGCGTAGCTAATCATGTTTGCGTAGCCATACCTTTGAGTGGGTTTTCATGTTCTTCTTTCTCTATCCCTGATGAGGTTATAATCATCTAATTCCTGCTTTGGAAACATAACATGTTCTGCTAGGTTTGGATCAATCTTGTCTTGATGAGCATGTTGTTGTTCTGAAGTCAATAACGTTCTTCGTTTTTCTGCAACTTTCTCTACCTCAAGATCAAACCTTTCAGTTCTGTCTTGTTGAGTCTTTTTGTTGTTCCAAGAATGTTCTTCGTTTTCCCCCATCATTCTCCACCTCACGATCAATCCTCTCATCTTCAATTTGATGTGAGCCTTTATTCGCAGCATTGTTTACAGACTTGTATAGCTCAAACTCATGAAACTTAACATCCCTATTGATGATACATTTCCTATTTTCAGGACACCATATCCTATAACCTTTTACACCACTTGGATATCCTATAAAATACCCTTTCTTGGCTCGAGGGGATAACTTCCCGTCATTTACATGGTAGTATGCAACACATCCAAATACTTTTAGACGATTGTAGTTTGCAGCATTCCCTGTCCACATCTCTTGAGGTGTTTTGAGTTCAATTGCAGTAGAGGGACTCAAATTTATCAAATAACAAGATGTATATGGACATCTTCTCCCCAAAATTGTGCAAGCATCCCTACATTTGAAAAAATGCATCTAATTCTTTCAAGCAAGGTTCAATTCATCTTTTCAGATAGTCCATTTTGTTGACGTCTGCTTCTTACAGTCTTATGTCTGTTTACACCATGAGCTTTGCAAAAACTAGTGAATTCGTCACTACAGAATTCAAGACCATTATCTGTCCTTAAAGTTTTAACCCTTTTGTCAGTCCTATTTTCAATCACAGACTACCAATCTTTAAATGTTTTAAATGTTTCGTCCTTGCTTTTCAAACAGTAAATCCATACTTTTCTACTATAATCATCAAGAAATGTAATGAAATACTTGTTATCTCCATGTGAAGCCATCCTTGCAGGGCCCCATAGATCATTGTGAACATTTTCTAGAATTCCTTTTGAGCAATGTTTCCCTGTAGAGAACTTGACCTTATGCATCTTTCCATACACACAATGCTCACAAAATTCAAGATCACTAATCTTGTCCCCTCCTAGCATGCCTTGTCTGTCCAGAACTTGCATTCCCTTTAGACTTACATGTCCCAGCCTTTGATGCCACAAGTTGGCCTTGCTTGATGCTTGTACTGCCACTGCTGCCATTCCAATCACTGATTGACCATTTAGAAGGTAGATTCCATGATCCCTTGTTCCTTTCATGACTATCAATGATCCTTTTATGACTTTTAGAATGCCTTTCTTTGCTTTGTATGAACAACCAACTTCTTCCTACATTCCTAGAGAAATTAAATTTCTCTTCAGTTCTGGAACATGCCTAACCTTTGACAAAATCTTCATGGTTCCATCTTCTAGCTTCAGCTTGATTGAACCAATTCCAACTACCTTACATGTTGATTTGTTCCCCATAATCACCTTGCCTCCATCAGTTTCTTTGTAGTCAAGAAACTAATCTCTATTTGAGGTCATATGAAATGAACACCCTGAATCAAGCACCTAGTCATCATCCAAGATTTCAATTGAATTTGCCATTAGAACTTCAATGCTTTCATATCCTTCAGAAGCTATAGCTGCATTTCCATAATCATCATCACTATTTGATCCTTTCGTACTTTTCCAATCTGGGCAACCTTCTTGAAATGCCCCATCTTTCTTGCATATGAAACATCTCATTTTTTACTTGTCCTTTTCTTTATTCTTGAACTTATTCTTTTGTTTTTGATTCTTTTTCCCTGCCTTAACCTTGACAAACAATCCCTCACCATTGCTATCTTCTTTCTCATCTGACTTCCTCTTCAATTCTTTGGAGATTAGTGCAACATTTTTCTTCTTCTAATGACAAAGAATCTCTACCATACAGAAGTGTATCACACAGATTTTCAAAAGAGCTTGGTAATGAATTTATCAACAACAGGGCCTGATCCTCACCATCCAATTTTACATCAATATTTTGAAGATCTAACACAATCTTATTAAACTCATCCACATGATTTTCAATTGACCTCCCAGGTTGCATCTTAAAAGCGTATAACTTTTGCTTTAAGTACAAACGATTCACTAATGATTTTGTCATGTATAAAGATTCTAATTTGAGTCAAATACCTGCTGTAGAGGTCTCTTTTGACACTTCCCTAAGAATCTTGTCTCCAAGACTCAAGATTAAAGCACTATGAGCCTTGTCCAGATATCCTTCTTCTCATTTTCTGGTAGTGTGGATGCCGTGTCTTTCTCTCTTCCCAATGCTCCTGCCAAACCTTGATCAACCAGCAACACTTTCATCTTGAGACGCCATAACCCAAAATCATTCTTCCCATTGAATTTTTCAATTGCGTACTTTGTTGATGCCATCGTTCCTTTGAATCGAATGCTCCCATGCTCTAGATACCAGTTGTTGTGAGAAACCAAAGATCAATGAGTAATTAAAACCCAGATCATTCCTTGTTTTGTCCAAAAAAAATGCAGAATGATTGAAACAGAAAACAAAGATTGATCAGATCAATCTCAAGAACGTTCTTCGTTTTCTGACTGAAACAGATAATGATTTGTTTTAAGCTGAATTTAGAACTTGTAAAGCTAAGATGAACACACACTCTTGTTAACCCAGATCAGCGGTTAACTCCTACATCTGGGGGACATAATCCGACTTGAATGATCATTATAATAAGATGAAGATGATTACAATTGTTATGCTCTTATGCTGTTGATTTTTGTACACTTTAGAAAACTACAGTTTTGTATTATAATTTTGTATATCTCACTTCCAAGCCTTGTCTTGGCTTATACACAATTTGTTTACAACTTTGAAGCAACAAACTAACTAACTAAAGTAGTTACACATAACTAACTAACTGCCCAAAACAGTTTGACTTCTTAATTGAGTACTACTTTTAACATAAATTTTTCTATTTTATAAATAGTATATCATATTTTAAAATAAGATCATCAATTAAAGGAATTAAAGATAACATCATCTAATGGTACACCGTACCAATTATCAACCCTTGTGTTGTCCTTAGATTACAAAAATATACAATGAACAAAGTTTACTTAAAAAATTTAAGCCCCGAAGAAGTGAGAAGGAGGTTGATAACCTATTCCTTCAAGCCGACGAAGTAACGCCACTAAATCCGGATAAAAATCCATGGGCCTGTTTTCTACTGAAGTTAATCTCAAGGAAGGTGAATTTTCTCTACATATTTCCATATTTTGAGCTTCTTGTGAAGCAATTATTGCTTTCTTTGCTTCAACATCATTAGGAAACAATTGTTGTATTGTGTTCCACAAAACTATGTTCACTTTACAAGATTCTTCTATCCTGCAAAATACCATCAACAATCAAAAAACACATAATGCAATATCATATTTATCAAGAGTGCCTCATTTTGTTAAACTAAAAAACTTTAAAAATAAATAATGAAACACCTTATATGTTGTCTGCAGAGGGGGCACGTAAAGTCTAGTGTATTCTTGTCTATGCTAGATAGAAAACATTTGCTACAAAAGCTGTAAAATTGCAAAAATCGTTTATACATTAAAAACAATATTGAGCATAAAAAACAAATGTAATTAAAAAAAATTGAGTGAATTGCTTGTTATTTTATCAGCACATATTAGTAAACTGAATGAACCATTAATTAAGACTGTGATCGAAAGGTTATATATCATCTAAATAAATCAATAAAATTAATTAAATTACAAAATAATCACAACCTCGTAGTTTCATAATCAATAAGATAAGATCCTCATACAAAATTTGAGTGCACGAAACAATATTAAAATTAAAAGCATACATATTCAATTTGGACCTTATTTTTTTAAAATGTAAATTAGTTTCATGAACTCCATGAAATCATGAACTACATCAACTAGTTAGAAGAGCTAATATAACAAAAGAGAATGTAACTTTAAGAGATATCTTAAAATATTAATAATTTTATTGACTAAATAGATATACCAACTAAATTAGTAATTTAATTAAAAAAAATGTGTACGATGTTTGAATTTTGGAAATTGATACATACGTGTGACCACAAAAAGTGGTGGTTGGCTCAAAAAATATATCCAAACAAATCTGCAAAAATACATAAACAAAATATTACATCATGACATGAAGCTATAAAGTCTATGAAAAACTAATGACAAATGTCGTATTGCTTACAGAGCAAGAAAACTCTTCCTTGAGTTTATCAATGGAGAGTGGAGGAGTAGTGGAGTGAGTGGAAGACAAACCAAAGCCATTGGTATTCATTGATGATAAATCCTTAAATCGTTGTTGACAAAAGTTATGTATGGTATGGAGGGTTCTTATATATAACAAAAGCTATCATATCATCACTTAGGATATGGGAAAACATGTCGATTTTGATTTTATTTTGCTCCAAATTTTCAAGATTTAGTGTTTATTTGTTAATGATCTTCGTAATTATTGTTTTTGATTTCCTCTATTTAATTACTTTCCCTTAGCATACGAAACAAATATGGCAATTCGAAATTTACTAAATTTAGATGAAAATTAAATACGAAATCAATCTTTTGTTCTTAGGAAAACTAACCAAATTTTAATATTTGTTATGCTAATATTATATATATATATATATATATATATATACATATTTATTTATTTATTTTTATTTATATATCTTTTAATTATAAAATAACAGTATATCTTTCGTCAAAAAAATAATAATATTATAGATATCCGGAGATAGTTTAATAAAAATAATAAAACTTAACTATGGATATAGTTGCACGTATCTGTATTTAGTAATTAATTTATTATTTATATTCAAAGTAGCAAGCAAAATACACAATTTTTTTTGCAAAACAAATAATTTATTTATAGATGTGTCTTGGCAATGGATGGATGAATTGATAACCCACCGCAGGAATTTATTCCCAAAAAATATTTTATGATATCAAAGTAATATGAAATAAATAAGATCTTTACAAATACGAAAAAATAGAGCCTACAAAATCCGGTGTATTTATTGTTTATTGGTAATTGATTCTCGTAATTATTGTTTTTATAAATTAAAAAATTTATTAAAAAAAAAAAGAAATGTAATGAAATGGGAAAATTGTAAATAATAAATTAATTACTAAATACAAATTTTAATATTTTTTTATAAATATCCTCTCTTTGTTGTTCTATGGTATTTGATTCTGATGAGTTTGAATCTAAAAATTTCGTGAATTGCATTTTTAAAGCTCCTAAGGAATTATTAAAGATGGTCGTTCTTCCTCATCAGATCCGAAGCTAAACTCCTATGTCTGCCTCATGAACATGTTTTTTTGGGACAAAAGTTGATTTCTTATTTTATTTTCCTAGGAGGATTGCATCTTCCATTGTATGACCAATAACATTACAAAATGATATGTAATATTTTTGTGTGTATTTGTTGGTGCCATCAATGAGGATTGATGCATCTCAATGTCCTTTAAAATGGTGACACTTCTACTCGTCTATCAATTAGGGTTGACTCAACAAATTTAAAGATCTAAATCTATCTTTGAAAATACAAATTAATCACATAAAAACAATATATCTCACAAAAATAATTGCACCTTATGACTACATATAATGTGAACCTAAGGTGAAGGTTCAACATAAAGGATATTTCTACGATTGAATTTAGTTTTTTAAATGATTTTCTAATAGTTATTTTATAAATACAAAGAAAGAAATTGAACTTACAAAATATATAATAGATAAAAAAGTAAATATGAAGACGGCTGAGCGCCAACTCGAATAGAAATAGATAAACTCAAAAGGTGATCACCACAATAGATTTAAAAAACTTTAAAAAATGGTTCAACCAAAAATCATTGGAGAAAATTTTCTAGCTCACACGACTATAAAAACTTACAATTAAATTATAATCAAAATCTAATTACAAATGCGAGTAAAATCCCATTTATAGGTATGAGAGAAACGCACCCACTAGATTACTAAAACTAACCTATTGGCTCAAGTTACAAACATATTTGAAATTTATACACTTTTATTACAATTTTATGATACATCTATTAAGACACTTAAAAAGATATGAATTTTATTTGTTTCGTAAAAAAAGGTTTGATTATGACACTTCTATTAAGACTCTTAAAAAATATGAATTTTCTTTTTTTCAGAAAAAATATAGAAAATATTGAAACTTTTTTATTTAAAACAAATTATAAGTTATACTTTTTTGGATAATTTTTAAACAAAAATCGAAATATTTTCTTTCTAAAAGATTTTTTAATTTAATTTTAAAAATAATCGAAACTTTTTTTGTTGAAAATCTTTTACATTATTTTTCTTTAAAAAATTCAAAAATAAAAATTCAAAAATTTGTGTCAATAAGGTTTCGAAATTCTTTTCCCAAAGTTTTTTTTGAAAAAATATTACAAAGCTTTTATCTCAAAATATTTTTATCAAAATTATTTTTCTAAAAAATTAATTAAAAACTAATTTTATCTAAAAATTTATTCAAAATATTTATCTAATTTATAAATTGAACTTAATTCAAGAGTAATTTTTAAAAACTGAACTAAATCATTAACGTAGTCCAATTCAATTTTAAACTAAAGTTGTTACACCAAATAAAATTCAGTTATTTGAACGACATGAACCGCCATATGCTGAGTAGCAGGTGCTAATAACATGTGTTTGTCCCATGATGGGAATGGTCAAGGTTCGTAGGACGACACCATGGACATGGTGGCGGACACACCCACTAATTGCTAGTGGTCTTGTGTTCTAGTCACAAGAGTCACAACCATCTCCATGAAATTTTGGTTTGTTTCAAACTTGACCCTCTATTTCTTTGTGAACCACACACTTATAGGAGAAAGAAGGTTACAATTTTGTTTCTATTATGGAACAAGGTCACTCTTGAGGTTTGTGGGTATTTTATAATCTATAAAGAACACACGGTTTTTCTTTGCTGAAAATTTTTCATTGGTGCATCACCGTTAGTATTACGTGCGGTAATATGGCTTGGGTGTGTCCAGCTTGGGTTAATAATTTAAAAGTACTTTAATTATAGAAATTTGTAAAAAATATTTAGAAGTCGGCATTAGTTAGGAAACTTCTATAAATGTGTTTAGAGTTTTTTATTTATCTACTTGTACTTGACATTAAACATCAAGCAAATTGAGAGTTTTCTATTAAAAATATCTTCCTTTCTCTAACAAAGTGGTATCTAGAGCTTGGTTGTGAGAGTTGAGAAATGACGATCGTGATTATACTGCTTTCCACATTACTCTTATAAAGAATGAGAATTATGAAAAATAGTAACTTCGTATAAAAGTATTGCTTGACTCTCAAGGTGTATGGAAGATTGTTCAAAAATAATATTGACGAGAGATTGTAAATTATATCTATTTCTTTAATAAAGCTAAATATGAAACACTTAGAAAATTAACAAACGGCACACTGCATAACGATGCAAACATGTATACAAGAAAGCTACTGATAGACAACTCTAGTTAGCTAGTTAGACAATTATTTAGTTTTGGTGATTATGATACTAAGAGATATATCTACAAATAACTAGTCAACAGTAACCTACAAACAATGTGACTAGTTATTGTGTTAATTCTTTTCTTTGTCCCCGGGTCCTTCATATATATATATATATATATAAATCATGTACAACATGCAATATTACATGAGTCAAAACAAACTATAGTTCATTTGGTCAATCTTTTATTTCTGTTCAATTTTCTATGATTAGGACTCATCAAACTCAAGTAATTAGTTCTGCAAATACAACTAAAACTTATTCCAACATTCCAAGTTATTTCTCAGACCAATTTTCCACAAAGCAAGAAAAATAGAATCATAGCGCCTAAGATACCCTACTCTATAATTAGACTGTTTTCTAAAACCAGCATTGGATGAATAATCAAGGCTCAATGGAAAAGCTACAATGCCATTAACTTTTAGAAAATGATCAGAAGAAACAGCATCTTTAAAGCTAGAGGTAAACACAAAATCATAAGACTCACGCATAACAACATCAACATCACTGTTAGGACATGCAGAATCTACATTGAATAAAAAGAAAGCAATGCAAAGTCCTTATGACTCAAAACACAAGTAAAAAGGAAGCAATGCAAAATCTAATACTAGGCTCCCATTCTTAATTATCAGGTTTGTTGTCTCATCACTCATAATTTTCCATTTTTCCCAATTGCAGCAGGACACCCCATTTTTATTCTACTTCTATGTTTGCATTCTGCATCTTAATCAATAAGCAACTCAGTTGCGATTAATCAAGTATGAATTAAAATTTTTACTCTATTTCTATGCTTACATTTTGCATCTTAATCACACAATATATAGTTGACTTATCCAAAATCCCTTTTCATCTTTGGAATCAAATGAAACAATATATAGTTGACTTATATCCCAGCCCATCTATATGCAATCATGTCTTCTTAAACATTGATGTTCATTCATTCCTAAAATTGATGTTTTCGTAAACATTGATGTTCATTCATTTATAAACAAAACACATAATACAAAACCATGTCCACAAATCAATTAAATTTTGAAATTTTTTCTGAAGAGAAACTGATGTGAGAAAACAAAATAAAAAACATGCCAAATTAAAACAAAATAAAATAAACAAGATGTAGCAAAATTGTTTTGACTTGAAAGGAAATAACAAAGAAGAAATATTTCATACCAATGAACTTCAGATTCATGTGTTTAAGGATTCAGGACCTTTGTCGTTAAAATTCTCTCTCCTCGTAGACAACTTAATATTATTCTCTTCATTTACCTACAAGGAATCAATGATAAAAAAATACGATTTTTTTTTTTAATTTTATCTACGGACTAACCGTGAAATCCAATTAAAAAAATTAATTTATACAATAACAAACTTACTCACGATTTTTTCATATATATATTAAATAATTTATCCTCGAACTAAAATCCGTGGATAATTTTCCGTAGATATATGAATGTTTTTTTGTAGTGTACAATTGAAGTCACATGCCTGCCCCTAAAGTACAAAGACCATACCATAAAGGACTTCCAATAGAAACATCTCAACGGACACTTCCTCCTTGTATTTAAGATGAAATGGTTTTGTCAATAAGGTAGAGAGAAATATAGAACCAAAAGAATTATTCTAAAAAAAGTCAAGAACACGTCAAAAAATAAAAATGAAAAATCATCTTGGTAGAGAGTTACTAGAATGGATATAAATCAGTCAAAGTGTTTTCATACACCTAAACTGATATAAGATTGAATATGTAACATCTTTTCAATAAGAGTAAGAATACTAGAAACATACTTTGTGTCAAATCAGACACAAACTAAAATTGATGTAAATCAGTTCGATATTGACACAACTCTAATTCTCATAGAGGTACTTGAAAATGCACAACGATCCTCATGAACCTCAACTTTAAGATGCTAGTATATTGAAGAACTGTTCTAGGAACGAAAGTCTGGAGAGGCTATAGAAAAATACTCAAATCTGAATAGGTAGAGTAAAAAATACTTGTAGAATTATTTAATGAAAATAGTATATTAACTCATCGACTGTATTGAGACAATAATTCTGTAAGAGGACAACTAAAGGTAGTAACAGTTCGTTGTGAATTAGTATAAAAATATTTGTAATTTCTTTTAGTTATTACATTTTAGTTCTTTATTATTCAACTTTACTCTCTCTAAACCTCTTTCAATAATAAATTGAATATTTTGATAAAAAAATTTTTTTGAAAGAAAAACAAATAATATAAAAAACGATAAAAAAAAAAAAAAAACAATTCAAACCGTGTTTTCCAGCACCTTTATCTTCTATTGCTTGGTCTCATTCTAAATTCTATTAAAAAAGTTGTTTCTATAAATATTGAATAAAAGTTTAAAAGTAAAATCAACTCAAAATATATAAACTTCTCCTCGAGAGCATAAGAATTGCCTCAAGAAGGCAAAACTTACATATGAGGATCCTTTTAATTAGAAACAGAACATAACAGAGAGCAACACAAACACACTAGTACACATTAACTTTCCAATCCACTCCAAAATAGCAGAAAGTACAACAAGAATAACTAAACATATTCTTGAAAAAGTGTTCTCCTCTGCATGCAGATCGACGGTTTATGGCTTTAATCGAACCTGCACGAGTAGTAACTTTGTTGTATATTTATCACAAAGAGGTCAATATTAGACGAATTCTTTAATTTGTGAGACTTTTTTAATAAATAAAGAATGTATTTTTCATAGAGATTTAAAGCAGTTGTTTGGGTGTTCTTACCCTTTGACTCATGTGCCCATGAAAGTAAAATCAAGATTATTATTATCATTATTATAACATAAAAATTGGACAGCAATGTTTATTTGAATAATGTAGAATTTAAAAATCTAATAACATTAAATATGATTTTACAATTACAATAACAAAATTAAATTGAATTAATTAAGGACATATTGAGGGTAGCTGTGAGTTTCTAGATTTTGGTTTTGAGAGTCAATTTCAAAACCAAAACTTGTTTGGCTAATTAAAATGAGACTCAGTTAGATTTTTACTTAATTTCAAAACAATTTTCCTTAAATCTCAAAATCAAAAAATTGGTTTTATAGTTTTTGTTTTTATTTTAAAATTAATATGTCACTATCACTAGATATAACACTGCCATCGCCACTAACCATTTATCTATAACGATTGTTTTCACCGTCGACCACTCACCTCTAACTACTGTTGCCACCACCACACATATCCAACCACCATTTTCCACCACCACCATTCACCACTACAGTCACTGCCGATCATACTCCATCCACCAACATTAACTAATAAAAACTCAAAACTGATTTTGATTTTTAAATAGTTTAGGATAGAAAATTAAAAACGACTCCAAACATGACATAATATTTAAATGAGCTGAGTTTGTCTCTTTTCTTCTAATATATTCAAGATGGAACAAATTTTTTAATTTGAGTTGTGTGCATTCACAGTTATACTGATTCTATGCAATCAATCACATTTAGATAGTTTAATCAAAATATAGCGATTTAAAATTCAACGCAAAATTTTATAGATCAATGTAAAAATAACTTTACCTAGAGGGTAGAGCAATCAACCGTTGGAGAAATCTCGAAGGGAAATTGGATTCCACATTTGGTTGGGAAATGTTTTAAGTTCAGTGGTTTTTCTTCTGTATATCGTGATGTAATCTTAAGACAATTACAAGCCATGATTTTATCCTCTTTGATTGTTGTAGCTGACACAAATTTTTTAACTCCTTTACAACAACTAACAGTTACCTTGCTATTATTATCAAAGAGGTAACTTAGACATGGAAAAAGGTACTTACCCACACCTTTACAATCTAAAAATGCCTCACATGATGAAACACATAGGACAAGAAGCAATACACTAGCTGTGCTTGAAGCAGCTACACATGAAGGTTTCATTTTTCAAATTAATTCAGAGAAAATACATGTGTGATTTTGCTTATGATTGTTATATCTATAGTAGTGGTGGGTTTGTTTATTATAGGGGGTGGATATGAAAGGGTTTTATTTACTTATTTATTTCAAATATATATTTTTAATCTTTAATGGATTTAATTATATACAACTGTGTGGAGACGGATAATTAAAGTGTTTATGGATACAAGTAAATTTGCATTCTCAATCATTCAAATTAAATTTATTTATATTTTGAAATAACTTATTTAAGTTTTGGTATAACTCAAAAGTTAGTGGATTTAACACTTTGAACTTGTGGATCTAACTCATTTTCATGGCATTATATTTCTGTTATTGATGTTTAGTTAAAATATTGTTGGATTATATTTGTGAATTTGTTGTTGATTTAATTAATTTAAGTATTTTGTTGTGTGTTGCGGATGTATTTTAAAAATTAAATAATATCTTATGATATAATTATATTATTTTTTAAATATTTCAATATTTAAATTTAATTACATTTTTTTTAAATAATTTTTTTTTTACTCACGAATCCAATTAAACTCAACTCATTCATAATATAATTGATTCGGTTCGAATTTGATGCAAAAATTACAAGTCAATTCAATCCAAATGATATTTTGGATTGGGTATTAGATTTGAAAGAAAAAAAAACCATACCAACCTATGTATAACCCTAATGAGTAGCCGTGTCAATCTCCCCTTTTATTTTTAATGTGTTAGAGTGTGTATATTTTAATATGTTTTTAATTATAATTACAATTTATAATTATTTATATACATTATATATTTTAATGTGTTAGTGTGTGCATATTTTAATTGTCAAGTTATATTTTTATATATTTTTGTTAGCCGATTTGTCAATAAGTTATATATATAATTGTATGGTTTAAATTGAACATTTTTATAATAAAACTTATTTCATTTGATAAATCTGCAAAAAGAGAACATTATTATTTGTCGATGAATTTATTTGTAAGTAGTTAACTAATTGAACAATGTATAGTAAAAAATGATTTAGGGTAATTTATGTATTAACAATCGGCTAACAAAATAAATTCAAAATATCTCTTTCGTTATATATAATTTGCATATATATATATATATA
>JBBPBS010001045.1:934997-946306 GCA_037974835.1 Cicer judaicum
AAAAAAAAAAAAAAAAAAAAAAGCAATTAGTTCATCTCAACTATTATTTTTGTGATTTAACTTTAAATCTATTTTTTCTTTGAAACAAACATTTAATTAAATTGTAAATATCAACATATTACTACTCCCCGTTTTTTTTTTTTTCAATACGAGGGAATCTATTCCCAAATCCAAACATAATCAAATTCCCAGATCCAAACATAATAAATTGGTGTTACCGTCCTAAATCCAAGTCCTACTTAGCTATGTCATATATAAAGACACCATTCTTTACCATTTGAAAGGTTGGAATAAAACTAAACATTTATCAATTTATTAGTATATGATTCTAACCATTTAATTAGTTCTTAAAATTAACAAAATTTAAGGATGTCAATGACAGTGGCAGAGTTTCATGTGGTTTAAGACGTGTGTATATATATATAAAAGGAAAGAAAAATAAATTCATATTTTTTAAAACCGTTGTTGAAGTTATTTTATTTTCTTAAAATAATAAAAATGAGTAATATAATGAATTATTGAAAATTAAAATCCACAATAACTAAAATATAAGAACTATAATATTAAACAGAGTAGAGTTACTCAAATTTAACTTATATTTAAGAAAATAAAATATATTTTTTTGTTTTTAATATTTGAGACTAAAAAGAATATATAATAATATATAATATATATGAAGAGTTTATACTTACCACATCAACTAACCAATGTTTTGAATAAGAATTATGTCGCGAGTTCTATACCTGAAGATAATATTTTTATAACTCATCTATATTTTCTTGAACAAAATATAGATTAAACTCTTAAAATACAAAATTCGAACCGCGTTATTTGTGTGAAAAACAACAATATTATTCACTAAACCAATTTCAATTTTATTACATTCTATATAAATATTTTTTTATATTCATTTGTTGTTTAATTTACTTTGGCCCTCCATAAATTTTTTTAAGCTCCGCCAGTAGTCACTGAAACAGAAAAATAATCGAATATTAACTGCAGATTTTTCTCAAATTCTCAAAAATGAAATTGGTACACTTTATCTAATTAATATGATTGAAAATTTTTAATTTCAGGAGATCACTAAGAAACTAAAGTTTAATTATAATTTTAATTCTTTTTTTTTATTTATAAAATTGATCAATTTATTTTAAAATCTGATATTATTGATATCTATTCTTACTTTTTACGTGACAATGATACAATGATGTATAATAATTAAAATTTATGAAATCACAATAAAATTCTATAAAAATTTAATTTTAAACTTAAATTTTTTTTATTTTTATAATTTATTTAATAACATATAAATAAGTAATGCATCTAAATAATTATATATAATAAAACCGTATATTATATTATTATTTTTTGAATAAAAAATCTAAAAAAAATGAATGAATTATGTGAATGGATAAAATTAAAAGGATTAAAATTATAACTAAATAAAAAGATAAGTTTACCTGGATGGTAGAGCAATCTAAATAGGGAGTAACATCGTAGGGAAATTGGATTCCGCATTTGTTTGGGATATCTTTAGCGGTCGCTGGCTTTGCGTAAAGATGATATGCTATTCTCTTTACACACTCACAAGCCACCATTTTATCAAGTTTGCTTGTTACAACTGACAATACTCTTTTAGCTGCTTCACAACAACTACCAGGTAGCGTCTTTTCATTACCTGCTATGTAGTTTAGGCATGGTCCAAGATACTTTATTACTCTTACACAATTTAAATTGGCCTCACATGATGAAACAAATAGTAGAATAACCAATAGAGTTGCTCTGCTTGAAGCACCCACACTTGAAGGTTTCATTGTTTATAATTTGAAATTAACAAAAATTGTAGCTAGTTTTGAGCATGTTGTGTGGTTTTGGTTATTATATATAAATGGGTTTGTTTGTTATTTACTCCACTCCATCCATCATTCAATGGTTCATTTAGATATTTTATACATATTAAAAAATATTAAATTGCATTTTTTCTCTCTTTAATATTATTATTATTATTATTATTAATTTATGAAATTGATCATCTATTTTAAAAGTATGAATTTTTGGTACCTCTTTGAAATTTTTAAATTAAAAAATAATAATTTGACATTATTTTAATTAACGTAAGATACAATTCTATAATATAAAATTATCTTAATGCATTGATTAAGCATATGTCATTGATTAAATTAAAAATTTTAAAAAAATTTGACAATTGAGTTAAATTTTTATGGTGCTTTTTTTCTTCAATTTTATGTATATTAATCGGTCTTCGTTATCGTATCATATATCACGTTATTTAAAACATCTCACATAATCATATTTTATGGATAAAAATTGTCGACTTCTTGAATAAAAAAACAAATTTAATGAATGTGTAAAATAGAAGAATTAAAACTGCAATTAAAAGAAAAAAATATTTTTACAAAGTCATCCTTATTAACTTTTGATTTATTAACAATCGTCATTAATACAAACTGAAAGATAATAAATTCAAAGTAATATATATATATATTTATACATATAAAGAAATGATCTACTTAATAAAAACATATGTTTAGAGATTACGAGGAAACCCGACAATTCTAGAACTAATTTATCACATAAGACTGTTGGGCCAAGTTCCTAATTAAGTCACATGACATTTTAAAAATTGATTCTACACATGTGGTTACTATAATCCAAGATTGGTACACCAACATATCTCATCTTTTAGCTCTCCTCATCGTGGTTTTATCTCTTATGTTGGATGTTTCAACTTGAACACATTTACCATGTGGCAATCTCTTGCTTAAATGCTCTTGCTCTTAAAGGCCACTAAGTGGATTATACATCAGTTTTGTCATATGTTATACCTATTAGTATTAGTTTCAATTCTTGAAAAATACTTAAAGGGATCTTGTTTCTCCATAGTCATGCCATAGTTTTCTTTGTTTTTACCCTCTTGTAATAAAAAAAAATTAAGAACATTTCATTTGATGGTTGCATTAGAAAAATTCATTGTTCATATTGAATGGAGTAACATATCAAAATTAATTATGGAGTCATTCAATTTCCACTCCTATATACACTACATCAAAATTAACATTTTACAGTGTCTTTTACAAAAAGCGATGCTGTAAAATTAACGGACGATACAAAAATACTTTTCTAACAAGCGCTTTAGCAAAAGTGCTATTGTAGGTTATATAAGGTCATAATGTTTACAGCGCTTTTGCTGAAAGCGCTGTTGTAGGGTCACATAGCTCTCTCACATAAAGTTTACAATGCTTTTAGAGCGCTTTGTATATATGTGTTGTAAAATGATGCGTATTTGATAAAAGTCATTCCCTTTAAATAAATAAAAAACATATTTAATACGTTATCTCCCTAACCCTACAGACCTTCCTCTCCTCTATTGAGTGTCATCTTCTCATTGAATCCTCCTCTATTGCTCCTCTATTGTGCGTCAATTTCTACTAAGTGATTGTTGACTTAGATATTGTATTTATTAATTTATTATTATTGTCATTAAAACTAATAAATTGTTACATGATAAATCATATAAAATATTACCTGATAGTAAATGACATAACCTTGATAAATCATATAAATTGTTACTTGATAAATCAAATAAATTATTACCTGATAAATCATATAAAATCTATTCTTTTTTGAAATCTATTCGATTTGTTCTATTTTGAAATCAGACTTGTATGGATAACCTTGGACCTTGGTTTCCATTTTCCAATATTAGACTATATATACTATAGATTGGTATAATGTTATAAATAGTTTATCATTTGTGTAACACTGCATTAGGTTGCCAATCGATTGTCAAAACAATATAAAAATAGAGTGAATGAGTTTGTTAAATTCGAGTGAAGAATGCAAAAGATCCAAATTGAATTGTCCTTGTTTTAAATGTTATTTTGGAAAAGAAGTTAGAGCATATCAATTAGAATGACATTTAGTATGGCATGGAATTCACCAAAGCTATACATGTTGGATAAGACATGGTGAGAAAAAAAAGGGAACACTAATTTTGATAATTATCAAGCATATGCTTCAAATGATTTCAACACAGATACATATGAGTGGGACCGAGTTGAGGAGATTGCAAAAACAGTTAAAGAAGATCTTCGAGATTGTCCTAAAATGTATGAGAGTTTGTGAAGTGATGCAAAGAAATCATTATATAATAGTTGTACTAAATTGACAAAATTGTTGGCGATATTAAAGTTGTACAACTTAAAAAGCAATTAATGGAAGGTCTGATAAAAGCTTCAAGTAATTATTAACACTCGTAAAAGAGAGTTTTCCATATGATAATGAACTTCCCAGTCGAACCTATAACGCTAAACGAATTTTGTGCTCTATTGCCATGAGTTACAAAAGGACTCATGTGTGCTCTATTGGCATTTTGTGAATTTTATTTTGCATTCATGTTTGCTCTATTGGTATGAGTTACAAAAGGATTGGCATGAGTTACGAAAGGATTAATTTTATATCGAAACGAATATGAATTACTAAATGAGTGCCGAAATGCAATGTCTCTCGATATAAGATGAAGAAATCTACTCCAACAAAAGTTGTGTGGTATTTTCCTATAATACAAAGATTTAGGCGCATCTATAGCAGTAAAGAAGATTCAAAACACTTGACATGACATGTAGATGAAAGAATTAGAGATGGAAAGTTTCGACAACTTGTTGATTCTCCACAATGGACAAAAATTGATCACGAGTATCTTGATTTCAGGAGAGTCAAGAAATCTATGACTTGCACTTTCTATTGATGGAATGAATACACACGATCTTCAAAAGCATCTCACACAACACATGGCATGTGATGTTGTTGATTTATAACCTACCTCCATGGTTATGTATGAAGTGTAAGTTTATGATATTGTCTATGTTAATATTTGGACCCAAATAATCAGGGAATGATATCGACATATAGTTAACTCTTTTAATTGAAGATTTAAAAATATGTGGGAGATAAGTGTGGAAGTTTATGATCGGTATAAGAAAGAATGTTTCAATTTGAGGGTTATGTTGTTTGACACAATTAATGATTTTCAAGCATATGTTAATTTATCAGGATATAGCATTAAAGCTCAGTGTGCATGTCCTATATATGAAGAGAGTACATATTGGATGCACTTGAAACATTATAAGAACGTATTTCTTGGATATCGTAGATTTTTACCTTTTAGTCATCAGTATCGTGACTAGAGAAATGTACTCAATGGAAAATCAGAGGAAGATATTACTCCTTTAGCATCGATTGAATATCAAATATTTGGAAAAGTACAAGGTTTGACCAATAAATTTGGCAAATCTTTTGCGGGAGAGCTTGTCAAAACTGGGTGGAAGAAAAAGTCAATTTTCTTTGAATTGTCATATTGGAAGTCATTGTATATAAGACATTTTCTTGATGTGATGCATATTGAAAAAAATGTATTTGATAGTGTTATTGGTACATTACTCAATGTTCCAAGAAAGTCTAAGGATGACATCAATGCAAGATTAGACTTGATCGATATGGGAATAAGAAATGAATTGGGTCCTGTAAAGAAAGGAAATCGTATATATCTACCTCTAGCCGCCCATACTCTATCTAGAAAGGAAAAAATTGTTTTATTTAAATTTTTACACAAAGTTAAAGTTCTAGAAGGATACTATTCAAACATTAAAAATTTAGTTTTTATGAAAGACCTCAAGTTAAAAGGTTTAAAGACCCATGATTGTCATGTTCTAATGGAGCATTTGCTACCAATAGGTATACGTTCCATTTTACATGAAAAAGTTCAACGAACCATAACTAAATTATGTTTCTTCTTTAGAGAAATTTGTAGTAAAATGATTGATCCTCATAAATTACTAACGTTGCATAGGGAAATTGTTGTTACATTGTGTGAGCTTGAAATATATTTTCCACCCTCATTTTTTGATATAATAGTTCACCTTATTGTTCATCTTGTTAAGGAGACACAATTTTGTGGGCTAGCATATATGAGATGGATGTATCCAAAAGAACAATATATGAAAATATTAAAAGGTTATGTAAAATGTAAAAGTCGACCAGAAGGTTGTATTGAATCCGTAGGACTTCTTATGTCTCGTCATTCAAGAAGAATAATTACTTAATGAAATAAGAATTTCTTTCAACCTAATTGTTTCACATATATTAACCTTTGATTTAGGGTGTCTCATCTTGTGTTCTATATTTATCCTCCTTTACTTATCGCATGGATGGAAAAGGAACATTGTACAATACCTTGGGAGAATTATTACATCATACTTCGATCTTGTCGGCCATATTAAAGTTTCACCCTGAGATCATTTTTTCATATTCAAGCAAAACTCCCGCGCACTACAAATCTGCCAGAAATCAGTCGCACCACAAATGCAGGATTGTGGTAAATAAATCTAGCAAAATTCAAAAACTAGCTCGTAGAAGATCAAATGATGCTCATAAAATAAGTCTTCTCAATTTGGATCGTGTCTTGACTTACAAGCAAAAGTGAATATGGACAACAGTAATTCACATATCATACATATGGAGAAAGGTATTTTTGAAGATGAGTAAGAAGAATTACTTAATAAAGAACACATATATGAACTTCTCAATCATAAGGCTAATAATAAACATGTATATGAACTTCTCAATCATAAAGAGCTGAGTGTTACTGTCATCAGCATATACATTAGGTAATGCAAAATACATTATTTAAGATAAAAATTACTTTTAATTGCATCACTGCCACATTTATTGCTAATTAATCTAATTTGATATTTTCATTGAAGGTATTTGTATGAAAAGTTAATGTGCTTGTGTAAATTGACAACTAGATTTTCATTCTTATCTCCCCATAAGTTGTTCATGTTTAAACTTCATCTAGTAAACATCAAAAAATATGGCGTTGATATACTTTTGGAAAATAAAGAGAAGGATAAGTTGTTTCTTGCGCCATATAATTCAGGATAATTATATATTCTTTATCTGTATCTTTTTTAATCTATGATACTTTATCAGTTGTGTAAATAAAGTTGCCAACCTTTGTTATTGTAGAAAATATTGGAGTTGTTTGCTATCAACGTCACTTCTGAAAATATATATTATTTAGATTCATTGTGCGGTTATTATAACAATCACTTTGATATAAAGAATATGTTCTATGCATAAGTAATATTCATTTACCTCGTACATATAATTTTTGATAGTGATCACATTTATTTGATAGTGCTTTATAAGTTTTCTGAACTCAAAAGGGTGCTACAATGTTGAAACATAAACATGGATAAGGTATAAAATTTTGGTTATATAAAATTTTGGTCATTTACAATCAATTCATAAATATTTATTGGCATAAATGTTTTATTTTGTAGTGCCCTCATCAAACTAACAACATAGACTACGGATACTATATATTGTGATTCATGAAGGAGATTGTTGATATGAATCCAAATATATTTGATTCTAACTTATTTATCTTCAACTATAATATCACAAAGTACTTTGACAACGTCAATTTAACATACTCTGAAAGTGATCTAACTGAAATAAAGGAAGACTGGTGTTAATATGTGATCGAACTAAAAGTTAGATAATTTGTTAAAAGATGAGTTTCAAATTGTAAACTACTGTATATTGTATATTTTTGTGTGAACTGGTCATTATTTTAATTAGTTTATTTTATTTTTTGTTACGGTAGGGTAAAATAAGAAATTACTGTGAAATTGAAAGGCTGGAAATTGGCATGCTCAAAATTGTTTGAGAAATTGGCATGTTGAAAATTGTTAAAATTGTTGATCATCATTTTAATTAGTGGCATGGTATTGTTGTTGTGCATACGTAATCTATACTATGAATATGATATTGTTGCTATAAATATGTATTGAATATAGTATTGATTTAATTGAACTTGTTGTTGTGAATATATTTGAATTAAAAAATTATCATTGTGTCGATATGTACTTGATGAATATAATTATGGATAAAAATTTAAAGAAAACGCTTCTTTTAAAAAATGTCATTAAAGATATGTTTATACAAACCAACATTTTACATTGCTTTTTAGAATAGATATACAGTACTTTTTAAAAGCACTGTAAAACTAGAATAACTAGTATCACAAGCGCTTTTTAAAATAGTTTTACAGTACTTTTTAAAATATATATATTACAGAGCTTTTTTGATAAAAACGCTATAAAATTAATATAACAAGCATGCTACATATGCACCTATTACAACATTTTTTTAAGAAAAACGCTATAAAACTAGTCTAAGAGAAGTGTTTACCGCTACATATTACAATATTTTTTTTATTTTAAATAGCATTGTTGTATCTTTTAACAACACTAGATACTACAACGCTTAAAAGTGTTGTAAGCAATTTAAAAAAAAAGTTGTAAAATATTATTTTTGGCGTAGTGATATATATATGCCAAAATAAAAATATATATATTATTAATTGTATGGATAATAACCTCTGAACTACCAAATAGAGTAATGCCTTAAATTAACTCTTGTATTATACATCTTCTAAATAGAACAAAAACAGCAAAAAAAAAATATAGATATCACATACATTTAATCTTATTTTTTTATAATTTGTTAATATATTTTGAGTTTGATTGTAGTTTTAGTCTCTCTATTATTATCAATTCATGAAAATGATCTCTCTATTTTAAAAGTCGACAATTTTAGTCCTTCCTTCAAATTTTGAAATAAAAAATACAGATTTGATATATTTTTAATGACATGATATACAATTATATTATACAGAACCATTTAAATGCATTAATTATTCATATGTCACTAATTAAATTTAAAATATAAAAAAATTTGAAGTTGAAAGTTAAATTTTTACTGCATTTTATTCAAATTTCATGAATATTTATCATTTTACATTATTGTATCATATATTATGTTATTTAAAACATATTACGTCATCAATTTTTAGTTAAAAAATTAGACAAAAAAAATATCAAAACTGTCAAAATATATAAAATAAAGGAACTAATTTTATAAATCATTAAAAATAGATTGACTAAAGTTACAATTAAATGTATATTTTAAAAACTAATACAACAAAAGACATTATTGGGTATATATAAAAAAGTTCTATACTGTGTTAGAAAAAATATTGTATATGGTTGGTGCATATGAGTTAATATCTTTTGTTGTTATATTTTTTTACAAAGTTATTTATTATTATATTTTTATTTGCTGAATTTATTACTATGAGAGGACCACTATTTGGCTCTACAAGCAGCCTAATAGAACAGAGTCTCAATTGACGATGGCTAAACTTTTTATTTTTATAATATATTAAAATGAGGGTAATTTTATGTTAAATATATTTTTAATTTTATTAAAAATATAATATTTTAAGTTTAATTCATAAATTCATTTATTTATTTATTTATAGTCTCTGTTATAATTTTATAGCAATTAAAAATATTATTTTCTATACAAACAAAATAAAATATAAAAAACTATTCAAAATAGGAATGGAAATAGAAAAAAGTTGAGGACTAAAACGATGAGATTTTTTTATAGAAATTAAAATTTATTTATTTTTTCAATAATTAAAACTGTAATCTTTTTAGATACCCAATTTTTAAGGATAAAAGACTGCTTTCAAAATGTTTCAGATAACTTTGATTACTATTTATTTAATTTTAATAAACTTTTATACTAAAAAGAAATATATATTTTTTTTCTTTGAAGAGATGTGTAATACTACCGTCGTTAATTCAAGAACTGTAAAGTCTCAATTTAAATATGACGAGATATTCAACTTAACAATATGATTTTAAGTCGAATGATATTTTAAAGACTTAAAGAACTAATAATATTTTATGTTTTATTAAAGACAAATGTCTTTTTAATACGGTTAATTTTTTTTTATTATTAAATTTTTATGTATTTTTCAGTCACTCTTTAATTTTTGATTGCATTGTCTCTTTGGTACTAACAACGCTGATATCTTATTAAATTGTAATTTTATTTTGATTCACAATGTCGATGTTCTTTTTTTTTTCTTATAGAATAAGTTGTCTTATTAAAAATTATGGTTAAATAATTTTTAATGTTGAGATGAGGTGTCCTTTTGTTTAATTCAAGGATGATATTATATTTTTTTTTCTTTTTAAGTAGCTTTTTCTTTGTCACAATCACAATAAAAGTAAGTTAGGACAACATCCAATTATTAGAATTTCTTCTCTCAATTGTCACACTATGTATCCGGTATGATATTCTTTTAGAAAACATCCACTTAATCTATTAATAGATTTGCACTTGAAAAAAATGCTACATGCTTGTGTCGAAACAAATATAAACTTTTTGAAACAAATGACATTTATCAATAAGATTGTACACTTAAATCTACAAATGATCTCAATAGTTTATGACAATAATTATATAGTTGTTTGAAAGAGTTATAATGAAAATGACTAAAATACAACATTTATAAAATATAAAAATAAATAAATAAAAGATAAATGATCAAAATGAATATTATATAAAAAAAAATATATGACCAAAATTATATTTAAATCTACATTTTAAGTGTGATAAAGTGGAATTTCAAGTTCGAACAAGATCCACTGCATATTAATATATCCTTACGGTGCATTTGTTTTAGATTTTTTAAAAATAATTTTGTCAAATAAAAAATCATTTTTTGGCTAAAAATGAAAAGCTAGAAATAATAGTTTATCGCATTTGCCTCTTGCTATAGATGAGAGAGAAAAACGAAACATAATTGAAAAATACGAAACTTAATTCATTAACGAAAAAAAGGATGCAATTACTCTTACCTTATTTGAAAATTCCAAATTACTCTCCGTTAATTTTTAATAAGTTTTTATCTATCAGTTTACATTAATTCATTAGTTTTTCCTTCACGTACTGACAATTTTTTTCTCTTTCCACGACGTTGTTAGTTTTCTCATTCCATACGACTCTCATCTAGGTTTTCATCCAATAAGTTTTACTTTCTTTTTTGATTTTTCTACATCGTATTTTTTTGGTTGCATGTGTTTATTTATCGATTTTTTAGGAGTACTCAATTACATTGATCAAATTTTAAAATTTGTCTACGAAATGGTCATTGTAGTTTAAAAAAATTGTTTTTACAAATTTGTATACAAACATGTTAAAAATCAGTTTTTTTTTTTAAAAAAATTCATTTTTATAATGATAAACAAACGATAGTTAAAAAATCATTCTTTTTTTAATTTCTAAAAAATCTTATCTTAATTGTTTAAAATAAAAATTATTTCTATTTAATCTTAAACAGACACACCCATTATAATGTTTTTTTT
>JBBPBS010001045.1:946527-1008687 GCA_037974835.1 Cicer judaicum
TGAGAAAATCCATTTTATAATGTTTAGTAGACAAGCAAACTAAATCATTGAATATCGACACTAATTAGTTTTCACTAAAATCTTTAAATAAATTTCACCTAAATTAATTATATTTATTTAAATTAAATTAAAATTAATTCTGTTAGAATTTGTCGTTTTACATTCCTTTCCATTACGTCAAACATAATATACATAGTGATCCTTTTACAATGATTTTTAAAATCATTCTCGTTGCATGTATTAAAAAATATGGAACTTTCAGATAATCCCTTAAACAACTTTTTTTTTAGTAAAACACTATTATAAGTGGATGTATTAGAAAACGGGTTTTTCTGCTAAAGGTTGTCTTATATCTTGTAAAATAAAAGATTTTTTTTTTGAACGGTAGAAAGCGAAATGTTATAAAAAAGATGGTGAATCTTAGAAAATGTTGTTTTAAATCTTATAAAACAAAAAAATTTGATGAATCTTAAAAAGTGTTGTCTTAGGTGTTATAAAAAATAAAAATAAAAATTTGGGTGAATTTTATAAGTCGTTTTTTTGATAAGTGTTGTCTTAAGTCTTATAATAAATAAAATAATTGATTAACCTTAGAAAATGCTTTTCTGCGAAGTGCTACATTAGGTGTTATAAAAAAAATAAAAATCTAGGGATCTTTAGAAAGCACTTTTTCAAAAGATGTTGTATCAGATTTTATAAAAAAAATTGGTGAACCTTAAAAAGCACTTTTCTAAAATGCATTGTCTTAGATCTTAAAAAAAAATAAAAGAATTTTTTTTATGAACCTTAAAAAACGTTTTTCTTATAAACCTTGTCTATTGTAGCGTTGTCTATAGTAAACTAAATTATAAAAAATTTACAAAAACTAAAAAACGATAAATGAAAACTATGCCGAATAGAAACCACTTATTCGTTCTTTTTCTTGGCCAAACCCTTCATCTTCTCTTATTTGCATGTTGCCTCTAGAAATCCTAAGAAAAAAACATGATATTGTGAAACCAAGAACAAGAGAAACTAGAAACGCGAGAAATCCCATAAATTCAACTTTCAAAAATGTAGAAATCAGCCCTTAACTTCTTTCTTCTTCCTAAAACACAAACCTAGAAACGCAGAAACACCAAAATTGATAAACCCATAAACGCATTGTAAGCGCAGATAAAATCAGGAACGCAAAAATCCATAAACGAGAAACTCATAAACAAGAAATTTTGTTTGATCCTCCACTTTAGTCACTGAATCACACTTTTTAACGATTGTAAGAAAAATGTTTTATTATTTAGATTGATTAGTATTTACTACCAATTTATTGCTCATTTTCAAGTTTTTCCAATTTTGATGTAAGATCACAACTCTACTCTCATCATTGTTTAGATGCTAAACTTCTATTCTCAAGTTTGTAAGTCTCTAAAATTTTCTCGAAGAAAATATTTGGTAGTTTGTAGTTAAATTTTGTTTGAAACTTATTTTGTTGCTATTTTTCGATTGTGCTATATTTTTCTTTCAATTGTTGTATGTTGAAAGAAAATGCCTAACTGTCAAATTTGATATGCAACTGTTTTGCATATTAAGACTACATAATCCATATTGTTATAACAAACAATATGTTTGCTACTTTTTGATCATGTGCCATATTGTTATAACAAACAATACATTACACAAACCCATGTTATTTATTGCCTCTAAAAAATTGTCTTAACTAAATTTTTTTATTGTAACGCTTTTATAGATAGAAACTTTTAACTTTTTGTTAAAGTAATTTTAAAGAAACAATAAATAATAGATGGTTGTCTGCCATTGTCAAAGGAATACGAAAATAGAGTAAAAGAGTTTGTTATGTTTGTTGTGAAGTACGTCAAAGACCCTAGTCGAATCATCTGTCCATGTTTAGATTGCTTTTATGGAAATCGGGTTAATGAAGTTGAGTTAGATTAAAATTTAGGGAAGAACGGATTTGATCAAAGCTATACATGTTGGAAAATGCACGGTGAAATATGTAATAGGAACACTGATTTGGGGAAATATGTAACAAAAACGCTGATTTCCTAAAAAAAAGTACCAATCAAACCAAACTTTGGTCGGATCCAAGAATTTTAAGAATTCGCAAACCCTATTTTTGAAGGGAAATGTGATCAATTGTTTCTATAATTCCATTCACTCCACAATCCTCGACAGTGAAGAAACCTAACCCATAATAACAATTAACTCAATTTTCTAACGTTGAAGAGGTTTTGGAGTTGGTCGTTCAATCAAGATTAAATAATTACGATCCTTTCCTGGAACTTTGAAGCCTTTCAAAGGTTCCACTTCAACACATCACATTATTTTGGTTTAATATAGAGACCCTAGCAAATATAACAACAACATTTCTTCTTCTTCATGTTCACTATTTAATCTCAACATCAATCTTCGTTCAATCTAAACCCGTCATCCCTACGTGTGTTGTCACCTTTGTGCCAGCTTCATTGTGTCGTCTTCTTGCATCATTGATCTCATCGTTACCACTACTCTAGTTCTTTTTGTTATACTCTGTTTTAACTTTCTCCATCTGACTATGTTGTTGCTATGTAATATTTTTTCTCCATGTGATTGTGTTCTTGCTATGGTAGATTTAACTATTACTTGTGTCATTTTTGTGTTGTTACTCAATCTATGGCATATTTTTACTTGTACTCTTTTTAATGTGTACTTTTTCTTTATGAAATATGTTACCATGGATGTTTGAGTTCATGTTGTTTGTTTATTTTGATTTACTATCTTCATGTTGTTTGTTTTTTTTATTTTAGATTATGATTTTTAGGGATTATAGTTTGTGTTTCTTTGCAATATAGAAAATAGTAGTGGTAGTGATGAAATACTTGATAATTAGGCTAATAAAGCTAAGGAACCTCTAACAGTACCTCTGTCAGCTCAAACTCAACCTAATGTAATTTCTACTCAAACTCAACCTAATGTAATTGCTACTGATGACACTAATTATGAAATGTCTTATGAACTACAAACCAAAATTGTAAGACATTAACATCTGCCGTTTGAAAATATCTTGTAAAAGTTGGTGTTATTGATGGAATGTAGAAGTAAAGGTTGTGGAAAATTATTGAGTTGTGTTTAAGCTAATGGAACTTCTCATTTAAGTATTCATGTTGATAATTGTAAAATGATCCATAAGTATCATGATTTGGATGATATACTAATTGGTGCTGAAGGAAAATTGAAAAGGAAAAAATTTGATCCTAAGGTTAATTGTGAAATCTTAGCTGAAATGATGATCACACATGGTTAATTATTCCCAAGATGTTTTTTGAAATTTATGAGAATAAAAAACATAAGCTAAAATCACAGTTGACTCAAATTCTTAGGAGAGTTTGTTTGACTTTTGATTGTTGGACTATATGCACCAATGAAGGTTTTATTTCTTTAATGACTCATTGTGTAGATGTAAACTAGAAGTTGCAAAATAAGATTTTAGCATTTGCTCACATAGAATCCCCACATATAGGAAGAGAATTAGCATTAAAGGTGCTTGAAATGTTGAATGATTGGAGCATAGAAATTTTTTTTTGTCCATCACTTTGAATAATATTTATGCAAATGATAGTATGCAAAACTTTTTGAAAGAATACTCAGGATTGTCAAATAGCTTGTTTCTTAATGGATAATTCTTTCATTAAGATGCTGTACTCATATCTTGAACCTCATTGTGCAAGATGGATTGAAGACAGTTAGTGATGCATTGCATAAAATTAGACAAAGTGTGACTTATGTAAGGGTAACATAAAGTAGAACACTATAATTTTTCGAATGTGTTAAGAATGTTGGTTAGATCAAATTGTGTTACCAAATGGAACTCCATTTTTATAATGCTTAAAAGTGCGATTAACAATCTTTATGCCTTTTATAGCTTAAGTTTGCATGATACAAATTTTAAGTGTTATCCTACAAGTGATGAGTGGAGACGAGCTAAAATAATGTGTGAGCTTTCGAAGTAATTTTATAATATTATAAACTTGACATGTGAATCTTCTTATCCGACATCAAATTTGTACTTTGGAGATATATGGATGATAAAATGTTTTTTAAATGTTTATTTGAAAAATGAAGATAAAGTGATTGATGAAATGACTATAAAAATGAAATTTTACAAGTATTGGAGTGAGTATAGTGTTTTCTTGGAATTTGAGGCTATTCTTGATCCAACCAAAAAGCCTAATATTTTGAAATTTGCGTACAAAAATTTGATCCATTCACTAGTAAGATGAAGGCTGAAAGGGTTGAGAAGAGTTTGCGCAATCTCAACACCGAGTATGTCAAACATGAGATTCCTTCTAAACAAAGTGGCTCACAAGTGCAACTTACTTTTTGAAGAGAAAAGATAGATACATCATTATATATATATATATATATATATATATATATACATCTCTGAGGTAAGATCATTTGTTCTTTCTTTTGATTAATTAATTTTTAGAAAATTCAAATTTAGTTTGTGTGTTATTTTTTGTGTATTTTTAATGATCTAGAATATCATATTTCAGTTGCATTTGCCTTCTTGCGTCAAATATCCATCTAAAATTTACACTAATTCAAATTGATTCATACTTAATGTATAAATAATATTTTTTTTTAAAACGGACATGAAAAAAAATTGATATTAAGAGAGTCACAAAGAAATTAAAAATATAATGCATAAAAAATTTATAAAAAAAATGTGAGGGTTATCTACCTAGCTTGCAACATGTATAGAGTTGGACTCAAGTAGTGTTTTATTAGTTCATATTAAAACATGACTTTTTGACTCGATCCGAAGAAGCTTGCAACCCGTTAGGGCTAACTCTAAATGAGTTGGGTAGCCTGTTTTGATAGGTCTAATTGCAAGTTCTTTGAATTGTGCAATATAATAAAATAATATTATTCGAAATCATCAAATTTCTTTAGATTTGGAAGCAAATGTACATTTAAGAATTTAGGGCTACTACGACATATTCCAATATTATTGTCACTTATGATAGTTTACATTCCATGATAGTTATGGCTTTTTAGGATTTTTGGTATGGCTTTTTAGACTCATAACAAGAATTTCATAAATATTAAAGAATAAATAAAGATATTATGTAATTCCCAATCTAGACCGTGTTATCCCTACCAAATAGTTTCCAAACAGGGAGTCCTTAGTAACTGAAAGTGTGACTCTGAACTTTGATAGAGCTTATTTAGTACTACCATTCTCTAAGTATCATTTAAAAAATAAAAATAAAGTTAAATATTAGGATATTTTTTATTTATACCACTTTTTCATTAAATTTGTTCCATTATACTCTACTTTTTTCATTTTTTATTTCTTTTATAAAAAATATTAATTATTAGTTTAATAAATAAAGAATGATAGAGAAACAAATTATATTAATAAAATCAACCAAAATACATTTAATATACACAAAAATATATCAAAGTAATAATTAGACGTACTAAAAAAAAATAGCGTGATATATTACTGTTTTATATTTTCTAAAACATTAGTTTAATAAAAAAAAATCAAAGTTATTAGACGAACTAAAAGAAACAACCTGATATATTATTTTAATAACTTCTTCTATTTTGCCAATAAATTAATAATTTTATTTAACAAATTTTTCCTACTTTTTCTGCTATTTTATACTCTATTTTAACTGGGAAAAAAAAGGAGGGAGTTGTTAATGAAATTATGATTATCAACAAAATAATAGAGAACTGTCAAAATAATAAAACAAGTTATTTGCTATACATTTTTTTTCATTAAATGTATTTTGTTTGATTTTATTAATATAATTTAGTTTTTTTATAATTATTTTTATTATTTATTAAATTAACAATTTTATAAAAATATATAAATGATGGTCGCGTCTCAAGATGACTTTAGAAAAAAAAAATCTTTCAAGACATTTTAATATATAAATTTGAACGAATGTATAATGGAGTTTTGAATTAAGAGAGATATATATTTTTAATTCATATTCCTCTTAATTAAAAATACTTCATTAGACTCTACATTGAATTTATAAACTAAAATGTCTTATTTTCTTTAACCTTTAAGAGGTCGGATAAGACAGGAATGCGACCAACTAAAAGATTTTTTCCTTCCATAAAAGGTAGTGACCATTATTACCATTTATTTATTTTTTATAATAAATAATTAATTATTAATTCAATAAATAAAAATATTTAAAAAAACTAAATTATATTAATAAAATCAATGAAAGTTAATGCTAATAACTAAATTATATTATTTTAAGAACCCCTTCCTATTTCAACTTCATTTCATTACATTAAGTAGGAAACAATTATTAATTTATTGATAAAATAAGAGGAATTATTAAAATAATACATGATGTTGTTTGTTTCGACACGTTTACTCAATCGTATTAATTTTGATATATTTTTTTATTAAATGTATTTTTTTATTAATATAATTTAATTTTTTTAATTATTTATTATTTATTAAATTAATAATTAATTATTTGTTATTAAAAAATAAAAAATAAACAATTGTGACCTTTTAATGGAAGAATTTTTTTAATGATCCTACCATCTTAATATATAAATTTCAATCGAGAATATAAGAGAGAATAAAAATATTAACTGAATAAAAAAAACAATTTTGAAATATTTATATACTAGATTAGTAAATTAATTAAAAATATATAATTTATTGATATATTACATCAGTCCCACTAATTTTAATGTCTATAAATAACTTTTTCTATAGCATATAATTTAGGTTTGCCACTTCCATCATAGTATCAAAAGGTTAAATTTCTTCTAGTTACTCTATCATTCATTCATCCATATCGTCCCTCTCTTGTACCACTCTACGGACATATATCTCACACATCTTTGGTCTCTTGATTTATGTAACACTTCAAAAATTGTATATTTTATTTATTTTTATTTATACTAATAATTTTATTATTTATATTTTATTGTCTTAATTCATATATTTATACAAATTTCTTAAATCTTGTTTAATCAAAAAAGATTGTTAGTTATTCAAGTGAAGTTTAGTTTATAAAGTTCATATTAATATGCTTGTTATAGTTGGGGAATAAATTAGAAATAACTCAATAGAAATCTCAAATTCAATTTCTAGTAGCTCATTTTGTAGTCAAAACAAAATTTGTCATTTGTAAAGATTCGGATGGGCGTAATTAACATTTCCCATCATACTCCCCTTTACTTAAAACCCAATTATTAAAAAAAAAAGGTAATGAATGAAAGAAAGAAAGAAAGAAAGAGGGAGGGATGACAGAACCATAAGAGAAAATGAAGAAGAAAGAAAAAAGAAAAGATGAAAGAAGGGAAAAGAGGAAAGAAGAAGAGAGGAGAAAAAAGAAAAAGAAGAGAGAACACACTAACTCCATTGCATGTCCTTCTCAAACTCCCTTATTTCACCATCTCATCATAGAAACACCCTCACACCTATATCAGAGTAAAAGAGGACCAAGCGAGTGGAGTGAAATGAGAAATTATGAGAAAGAAGAAAAGGAAAGTTAGGGTTTCAATATAGGAGAAGAAGTTTAGAGTTCTTGCATGTTGAGAAGGAAGATGGAAACGTGAAAAGGAGTTAAAGTTTCACTTGTAGAAGAAGGAATTAGAACTCAAACTTTGGGGTCTCAAATATCTTCTTAAGGTAGCATAGAAAATCCTCTTAAAACCTCTCTAACGTGTGCTTAGAGATATTGGTTGCATGCTCTTAATATTTGTTTCATGATTTGTATATTAGGTATTGGGATAATTCGATTTGATTTAGTATCATTGATTTTTAATAATGCATGTTAGGTGTTTGTATTAATTACTATGAAGAGTTGTTGCTTGATTATCGTTGTTGAGTGTTGTGATTGAATTTGTGGTTAGATGATGATTATTTAGTATTGGTAATTACTTGGTTTTATGTTGAACTTTGAATGTATTTTACTTAGTTGATCATATGAATGTTGAAAATACGATGTTTGAAGTGAAAATAATATGATGTTGTCTTTGAACTCGTATAGGTGTACCTTTGGTATTTGATTCATAATGTTCTCCATAAATAGTATTTTGAGCTGATTTTTATCCCATTAAAAAATAGACTTAATTACCTACGAAATAGACATTGGTTTCACTTATTTTCTTTGAGAATTAATAGAGAAAATTGAGTTACAAGTTGAAAAATAATCTGTTGACCTATTTTTGTATATGTATACCTTATTTTATCAAACTCTACTAATTGAATGTCTATTACCCATAATAAAAATTTTATTTATAAACTAGACATCTTAGGCTTTTCAAAATATTATCATTTATTCAAATCGGACATCATTTGATATTTTAATTAATTTTTCAAAGTTATAGTGTTTCTGCATAAAATGATTATGACATAGGTAAGTGAAGATGATTTTAACAAAAGCAATAGGAATCGGTTTTGAGTGAAACCAATTGCATCTGAAAGCTTAAATATAACACTCTTTTATAGAAGTTGGATATATTAAACGCATGTTCAATGATGTGAATAAAGATTGATCTTATATTATGATTAAATATATACTAGATTGTTGTTGTTGTTGTTGTTATTATTATTATTATTATTATTATTATTATTATTATTATTATTATTATTATTATTATTATTATTATTATTATTATTATTATTATTATTATTATTATTATTATTATATATATATAGGGTTCATTCTAGCTAGATGAATTCCCTGTCTATATACGACGGAAGTGAGGGGTAAGCGAGGGTAAGTGGGACACAACTTACGGACTTAATTATGTCAAATCTTACCAAAAGATGATTCAAGTACAGGACATTAGATGAAACTAATGTAGCCTTTATGACTTACTTGATATATTGAGCTTAAGTCAATAGATTACTCATGTCTAGTGGCTTAAATTGTTTCAAAGATTTGAGACTAGAGGAAGAAAAGGTATTTGAATATAGCTTATGAAGAAATAATATTATATTAATTTGAAGTATAGTTTACCGAGAGGATTTTCTATGCTTAGTACACCGGCATGGTTGGGAAACATCAATAATTGTTTTTATTAAATCTATATTACTGAGGTTTATACTCACTATGTTGAGGGTGATGTTTTTCAAATAACAGGTAAACATATTGAAAGTCTGAGGAGTATCCGAATTTGCTCACCAGTTCTTCAATATCATGAGTCGGAGTTGGATCACGTCTTAAATCTAAATTATAGTCGTAGTTTAATTAAGTCTCACTTAAAAGTTATTTTAAATTTATAAGTATTTAGATATTTATGAATTAAAAATTTCAATTTCATTTGTGTTGTCTATATTTTTGTTTCATTTATGTTAAAAAATTAGGCGTTACAATTTCCACGGCGTTAATTTTTCATAAATCAAATAAATGTTAATTACTAAGCACAATCTCAATATCATCACAACATTACCAACAATAAAAAAAATATATATTATTTCAAAGTTTTGAACAACTCTCCTATTTGAATCATGAGGGGTAGAAGATATTGATGATAATACGATCAATTTAAAATCATATGAGATGGACTATCGATGTTGGTGTACGATTTTGGGACTTTCGTGACTCTTGCACAACATGGTCACATCAATATCAAACAGATTACTATCACAAACCAGCCTTCATTTTTATTCAACGATAACTTACAAATTCAATTTTCCAAAGTTGCTCTAGTTTCTCTTTCTCAATTTTGTTTCAATTCTCTCTCCCAACATCTACAGGAATCCCGTAATGTTTTTACCATATATATATATAACAAGACAAACTATCACTTCTGTATATTTAGCATTTTATTATTTTACTATTATGAATAGAACCCATTGACTTCCAATACTATTGTTATTATCAATTTTGTGTTTATCAAAGGTCGTGCCTTGAAAATTATGATGTTAAATGTGTGTTCATGTATATTATACTCGCTCCAATTAGTGTGGTTCAGATTCTTTTTTTTTATAAAATCTACTCAGCTATTCTTGTGCCATGTAATTCAGCTTTTGCCACTCCCACCATATTTTGATGGCACTACTAAAAAAGGCCAAATTTATTCTCCCTGCCTCAACATTTATCCATCCATGTCGTCCCTCTCCTATACCACGACAACTTCATACATCTCATATCATAATTGATCTCTTGATTTCCACGACATCATTTTCCATAAATCAAAATGATTTAAATATATATTTAGTCTAGATAAATTAGAATATTTTTAATTTTTGTCACTTAATTTTATTTTTTAAATTTAACTTTATAAATTAAATTTTGTTAAAAAAAAGTTGAGATATCGAACGGACAAGACAGTAAAATAGAAAATTCATATTTTTTATTTATTTTAAATATTTTGAAAAAAAAATAAAAAATCACAAAAAAAAATTTACATTTCTTTTTTTAATTATTTTTTATTTAAAGTAAAGCATTTTTGTGACTTTTTTTTTAATTTTTTTCAAAGTTTTCAAAACAAAAAAAAAACATAATTTCAAAAATATATGAATTTGAATTTTTTTAAAAGAACTTTAAAGCAAAAAAATAATTATAAAAAAATTGATTTATTTTTTTAAATTTAATGTGCAAAAATAATTTGTTTTAAAATTATTTATTTATTTTAAAAAATAGTTAATATAATATTATAACATCTAAATTACACGTCAACATGATTTTCTTTATTTGAAAAGAATAATAAACACTGAAGGTGAATATATATCTATAGCACTTTAATAATATTAATATTTGGCACTTGAGATAGAATAAGTAATATAACTTCCGATGTGAATATTAATGAAGCTTACTACAGAAAAGACACAAGCTCAAAATAGCAATTCCAACATGCACCTGTCCTCTATGAAGATGAAGTGATACAATTTCTCACAGGTCTGCATCATAATTTTTCAGTTGTGAATACTCATATGTTGTTGGATGGATCCTCTACCTTCGCTCAATATAGTTTTGTCCTTGGTTATTCAATAAGAAAGTCAAGGAAATTCATCCACTGAGATTGAGTCAAAGGTGTTGATCAATGTTGCTAATTCCAGGAAATCACAAGGTAGAGGTAAAAGAATGTCTCATAAACGAATGTCCCTCATGAATAAAACTTTTCCTTTCTTACCTGTTCAAAACTCACGTGTATGTGATACTTGTAATTTCTCCAAACATACAAGAAAACCTTTTCAATTGAGTAAATTTGACTTGTTGCATTTAGACATTTGGGGACCCCTGTTCACTCCTTCCATAAATGGTTACAAATACTTTCTCGCTATTCTTGATGATTTCAGTTGTTTAGTTTGGATTGTTTTATTAAAATCAAAGGTAGAAGAAGTTCAATCACATGTTAAAAATTTCATTTTAATAATTGAAAACCAATACAGTAGTGGTAAAGTAAAAATTGTTAGGATTGATAATGATTCAGAATTTTTACTTACACAACTCTATGCATCGAAAGGCATCCTACATCAAAGATCTTGTGTAGAAATCCAGCATCCTACATCAAAGTTTCACATGGGGAGGAAACACCAGCATATCCTTAATGATGGAAGGACACTCCTTTTTTAGTCAAAACTGCCCAAATGTTTCTGGTCTTGTGCATTATTGCACGCTATTTATATTATTAACAGAGTTAACACACCTCTACTGAATAATAAGTCTCCATGTCAAAATTTATTTGATAGTGTCCCTGATTTAAATGAATTGAAAGTGTTTGGTTCATTGTGCTATGCTTCCACCAATACTTCTCAAAGAACCATACTGATGCACAGAGCAAGAAAATGCATTTTTCTGGGTTTTAAAATTGGTATAAAAGGATCTGTCTTGTTTGATGTTAACTCTAGGGAAATCTTTGTTTCTAGACATTTAACATTTCATGAAAACATCATGCCTTACAAAGCTGATTGCAAATACCCTTCAGACTCTACCTGGGAACAATTTTCTGACTATTCACAACCTGTGACTAACATTCCTGCACCTAACACAACCTTCCCTCACCAGGCTGCTCCACCTACTAACGTAACACAGTTGATATTTCTTTACCTAAGCACCAACACCAGACTTGAGAAGATCCACAAGGTACAAACGTCCACCAGCTCATCTTTCAGACTTTGTCTGTAGTTCATTCACGGATCAGGCAAACCCCTTTTCTTCTCAAGGTACTCTTTATCCCCTTTCTAAATATCTGTCTTTTTCAAATCTCTCTTGTTAACAAACCAATTATGCTATTTCTTTGTCTTTTCAACAGTAGCCTATAAACTATGCAGAGGCATCCCAGGCTGAATGTTGGCACAAAGCCATGGATGCCAAGTTTTCAGCTCTTGCTAAAAATGGCACTTGGAAACTAGTTGCTTTACCTCCCCATGTGAAACCAATAGGCTGGAAGTGGGTATATAAGATCAAGCATTGAGCTGATGGGTCCATTGAGCGTTACAATGAACGTCTCGTTGCCAAAGGTTATAATCAAATTGAAGGCTTGGACTATTTCAACACATTCTCCCCCGTGGCTAAGCTTACTACAGTTCGACTCATTCTTGCTTTAGCCTCAATTCAAGGCTGGTTTATCCACCAGTTAGACATCAACAACGCGTTCTTATAAGGGGATCTCTTAGAGGATGTCTATATGGTTGTGCCCCCAGGTGTCACTACAACTCGTAAGTGGTATGAGAAGTTAACCATTCTTCTCCTTCAACAAGGCTATTCCCAAGCACACTCAGATCATTCCTTGTTCACTAAGGCCACCCCTGGTTCTTTCACAGCTCTATTGATTTATGTTGACGGCGTCATTCTTGCTGACTAAGTTAACCATCCAACTCTAAGAGTCGGACCTATGAAGATATTTCCACTTATCGTCGCCTCATCAGTCGTTTACTATACCTGACCACAAAACGCCCTGATATCACATTCGTCATTCAACAATTAAGTCAATTTTTGTTGCCCCTTCGAAGGTTCACTACAATACAACAAACCGAGTGCTTCATTACCTTAAAGGGTGTCCAGGCCAGGGTCTCTTCTTCCCCAAATCCTCTTCCATTCATTTTTCAGGTTTCTCGATGCTGATTGCCTGGCTGTATCTATACATGTTCTGTGACAGGCTTATGTTACTTCCTTGGTACTTCTCTTGTTTCGTGGCATACCAAGAAGTAGACCACTGTTTCTCGTTCATCAAGCGAAGCAGGATATCGTGCACTTTCCTCTGCAGCTTGCGAGCTTCAATGGCTCCTGTATTTACTGCAAGATCTCCAGATTCGGTGTCCTTGTATTCCCGCTCTCTATTGTGACAATCAGAGTGTGTTGCATATCGCCACCAACCCTGTTTTTCATGAACGGATTAAGCATTTAGAAATTGATTGTCATTTTTTCGCGAGAAAGTTCAGGCTGGTACTATTTGGCTCCTACCCATTTCATCCCAAGAACAAGTTGCTGACTTCTTCACCAAAGCACTGCATCCAAAACCTTTCAATTTCTTGACTTCCAAGCTGAACATGCTGGACATATATATATCAAGGTTCAGCTTGTGGGGTAATGAAGCTTACTGCAGAAAACACATCAGCTCCAGCTCACAAATAGCTAAGCCACGAGTTTGTTAGAATCTCAACTGCATGTAACTGATTTTGTTAGTAAGTTACGTTCCCTTTAGCTTAGTTAGTACTAATCTAATGCTAGTATATAAGTAGCTCTGACTGTGTATTCCATTTAATGCAAGTTTGCTAAAATCAACTTGTATCTTGATTTTCTACATTCTCTGTAAACATTTCAGTGTTCTTGTTCATCAATGGAATTCATTGTTCTTCTTATATATGCAATAACTTTTTGCTAGAGGCAGCATTTGGTGAACTTTTAATCATACAACAACTTTCAACCTCAATTGAAGGAAAGAAATGTTCAAGCTCGTGAAAACAATCAAATACTCTTTTGATTTTTAAAACTTAATGTTCAAATCTATGTAATATTGTTTGACAACTACAACCTCTCCTAACAAACCTAATAAAAAGCAAACTTAATATAAAGTAATAGAAAATAAAGTATACTTGAATAGATCTTTGTTTCCTTTTTGTGAGCGGAGCAAAAAACAATGCAACTATCAACTAATGATAGTTCTAAATGTAGCCTCAATATAAAGATTTTAGAAGTCTCTGTAACAATATTACAATCCCAATTGCATCTGTAGTTTCCTGCACTTCGCCACAATATCATGGTTTACATTGTAACTGCAACCACAATTTAGAGCTATGCAGCTAACTATATTGGATGTACTGTATTGCACATACCAGGGTTCCTAATACACCAAAGTGGCTGAATAGGCTCAGCCCCTATACCTCTTCTAACCATTCTGCTTCTCCATTCAGTCAATCTATCTGTTGCTTCTGCATATCGCTTCATACCCTTTTCGTCCCTATTGCCCGACCACAATGACTCGGCCATTGCAGAAGTTCTAGGCCAAATTCGCGAATCCAAAACAGTTTCATCAGCTTGTTCCGACCACAACGATACTTCCCCACCCAAAACCAATTTCGCTTCTTCTTCTGTCAGTCCATATGCAATATCATAATTGTATATAGTTTGCCATGTTTTAAAAGGTCCGCACCAAGATCCACCATTGTTTTTGTCACTATCTGTTTGGTTATCGTAAGCACTGTTATTTCCAGTAAAGTCACCATGGCCACAGTCAAGATAATAGAAATCTGATGACGACACAATGGTGCGGTATCCAGAAGATACTATCTTTTTAGTGTTGTTATGTCCATTCTTCCATGTCTGCAAAATCACATGTTCTTTGGGGAGAATCGCCGATTGAACATGGACTGTTTCGTCTAACAATACGTCTTCCCAATAGACAACAGTGCGGTTGAGGGATATAATGAAAGGGAGAGTGTTGTTGATAAACGTCTCGAGGACTTGGTTGAGAGTTCCACCGTTTGATAGAAAGTTCTGAATTGTTGGATCGGTTTTCCAGCAACCTGGTATGACCTCATCAGCACCAGAATGATAAAAAATTTCTGGAAACAATGTGGTTACGTGGCGTATGACATTCTTTAGGACTTTGTATGTCTTGGGATTTAAGGGATTCAAGTGACCTGTTCCTGGTTCAGAAGCAAGACGATTAGGCCAGTCACTTTCAGCTGGCCACCAGAACATGTTGGCACATGTTACAATTTCAGGGTAGGCTAAGGCCCAAGATCCTGTATGCCCTGCATATATGAAATTCTTATCTGTCAATAAGCATCATAACTCTAAGAACCAATGTCTTGTAACGCTAAAATATTTGAGAGAGGAAGAGAAAGGTATGTATTTTAATCAGAATATAGTGACATTGCAGACAAAAGTCTAGTTTAAATTCTGGCCTTGACAAATATGCAGACAGAAACAGGCTTAGTAAGTCAATCAATTAATTAATTATGTTAGCTCTGTTCTTTAATAATGTGTCAAAAAGCACGAGACAATCAGAAACAACAAAAATCCAAAATTAAATAGAAGAACGAGGGTCCTAATGTTTCTTAAACAAACTCAATTATTTAATTTTAATCTTAACTTTGTGTGCTCAATACTTTTGAACAACTTCAGTCCCAGGAAAAGCTATTCCTTTGTACTCTAACCAACACCAACTAGCAACTTCATGTGCGCCAACAACACATGACAGTCAAAAGCCTCTTGCCGAAAAAGAATGCGGTTCTCAGCTTTCCACAAATGATAGTGTCTTTTTATTATAGTAAGTAATTCCTTTTGGTACATATACACAACAGCTGATTTTTTTTTTCTATTTTTATTTTATTTTATTAATATAATTTGATTTTTTAATTATTTTTATTTATTAAATTAGCAATTAATATATAAAAAAAAAAAAAAAGACAATTGAAGTAACTAACCAGGCGAATCGATCTCAGGCAAAACACGAACCCCACGATCAAGCCCAAATTTCACAACCTTTTTAACATCCTCAATCGTATAAACCATATTAACATCATAAGCTCCTTTCTCAGCCAAACTTGGCTCCGAAGGAACCACCAAAGGAAACGAATGAGAATCCGTTATATGCCAATGAAAAACATTCACCTTATTCATACTCATCGCTTCAATCGTCCTCAACAAATCCTTCACTGGATAATAATTCCTCGAAGTATCCAACATAACTCCTCTATATCCATACAACGGTGCGTCCCACACACGCACATCAACCGCCACGCGCGTTGGATACCCCCACGTCAGCTGTGAGAACGTCTCCAGTCCACGCATTGCCCCCCACGCCGTTAAAGCCGTTAAGTTGGCGTTACAAGTTGTTACTGTTAGCGTGTATGACTCGTCGATGCCGTGGATGAGTTCGGCGTTTGGGTCCGTTACGGTTATTGTTAGGGAATGTAGAGGTGGTAGGTTATTAGAGTGGTTTGAGGTTGGCGGAATTAACGGACGGTGGTGTTCTGTTTTGACGAGGTTTGTGTAACGGGTGATTGCGGCGGCGAGGTGTTTGTTATTGTGTGGAGTGGTGGTGGTGATTGTGAATGATGGTGAGAGGAGTGTTGTTTGGTGTGGTGAGGTCCACGTGAGGTTTCTTGGTTTGGGCCATATGTTGATGGCGGTTACTGTTTCTGCATTTGATGTTGTTGCATATGGACTTAACAGGAGCAGGAATAATAGTAGTGGTAACATGATTGTGTTTGTGGTGTTACTGTTTTAACGATCGTGTAATTGAGTGATTATATATGGGGGATTTGCATGGTAGTGATGAAAATGGATGTGTGGTGAGTGTGATATAGAGAATCGATGGACTTCTGATTTAAAGGTCAAGAAGAAGAGTTTTGTGGTTAGGAGAGCTGTTATTTTGTTTTTCAGCATTTGTTTGTTTGCTTATTGGCAGGACTATGTGACTTTTGGTGTTTTAGTTTAGTTTTTGTACATTTATGGGGGAAATTATAATTAATTTGTGTTGCTTCTTAATTTTAAATGGAAAAATAAAAAGTTAAGAAAAACATATTTTAAAAGTTAAGAGGATTGCGACTTGTTTGAAACAAAAAATGTTTAGGTAATTTATGTCTTTTTATTCCTCTAGTTATAGATCAAATTTTGTACTACTGCATGCTTGTTTCGACTTTAAGTGGTTAAGTGATATGTTAAGATTCAACACCAAATTAAAAAACAAATGAGGCATTGAGGGGGTGTGAAATTTGGCATCAACACCAAGTGGACTTACCCAATCCTTATTGACCAGAAAAACTCATCTTAGCGTTATGGCCGTGAATCCCAATCCACAAAAGCTAGTAAGGCACGAGTTCAATGTATTATTAGAAAAATTTATTCTTCCATCTCTATGTCTATACTCACGTAATTTTATGAAAATGACAATTATACTCTTAATTTTGTTTTACTATTTTACTAATTTAAAGTTGTTTTTTTTTTTCAATCATTTTATTATTTTTGGAGTCAGAAAAAAGATGTTCAGTAAATAAAAGTTTTCTGGTACACATTTTATTTTTAGAAAATATTTTTCAAGTTTTCTAATATAGAAGATTTTAACTGGAAATCTTTTAAAAAATAATTTTACTACAAAAGTAAAAAAATTGTATTACCGAAAATTTTTATTAAAAAGATTTTCGATACAGTTGTTTTCGAAAAAATACACAATTTTTAAAATAATAATATACCATAAATAACATATAATAAATATTTTAAAATAATAATATACCATAAATAATTAATACACTATAAATACATCATTAAATAATTAATAATTAATATACCATTAAATAATTAATAGTTAATATACCATTAAATAATTAATATATTGTAATAATTAATACACCATAATAATTAATACACCATAAATAATAAATATATTGTAATAATTAATACACCACAATAATTAATACATCATAATTAATAATTAATACATCATAAATCGTTGGAAATGTTAAGCTTCAAGTTTCTTCTCGGAACAAGTTGTACCAGATAAGTTCAAAAAAGTTTTTTTGGAAGAGTGTTATGTACTAGGGAACTTCAGAAAATGTTTTCCGGAAGATTATTATGTACCAGAGAATTTCAAATAAGTTTTCCGGAAAACTTGTATTCAAGTTTTCCGGAAGTTTAAAAAATAACTCTTCCGAAAAACTTGAAATGAGAAATTGTAGTTTTTTTTAAGTTTATTATTTAAACGAGGGCAAAAACGTCATTTCATTTCTTATTTGGGGTATAGGTATAATTAGATGGGTATGGGGTAAAATTTTCGTACAATTATAATAAAATGGAATCATGTAACCTTAGTTTGTCAATATACTATAGAAATCGGGACATATATTCTCGTGTTCATAATGAGTTAAACTCTATAGTGAGTCATTATACATTTATTAAATTTTTATAATTTTTTAGTAGTTGACTATATCTGTAAGTAGGGCTGGACAAATGGTCGACTTCGGACGAATTCAGGTCTAAATATCCAATCCAACCCAAACCGCGGTTGGTAGACTAAGGTCCATTTTCGACTGTTTTTATCTCGGGTTTGTTAATATGCGGGTCACGGGTTTAATCAATTTTGCAGGTCGGGTTACCGGTTTCCATTTGTATGGACTTTGAAAAAGAAGGAACTCAAATGATGTTGCATGTACCTCTATGCCTTTGTGAAGGATCGTGTTGCATGTACCCTCTTCATTTACAGTTGAAGAGAAGAAAAAGGAAAACAAAAGGACGGTATTAGTGTCGTTGAACCGGTGGTGACAGCGGCCACGGCTACGAACAGAACCGGTGGTGGCGGCGGCCACAGCTTCGAACAGAACCGATGGTGGTGACGGCGGCTTCGAGGTGTGAGTGTATGAGTTGAGAGTGATGAAATGAGAATAGGGTTTCAATTTTAGTGAGAGTGATGAAATGAAATTAGGGTTTCAGATTTTTAGTGAGGTGGATTATTCTGGATTTGGGCCTATTGTTTCTGGACTAGGAAAGGCCTTTTAGTTTATTGGACAGGACTGTGAAAGGCTTTTAGTTTTCTGGACAACATAGATATTAAAATATTATTAATTTGAAACGGGCGGGTTCGGGTATCCGTAGTTCAAGAATTCTGAACCGAATCCGTCCATTATAAACCACACAAACCCATTTTGGTTGACCCGCATACCCGCAAACCCGATCTTGTCCACCCGTTACAGAAACTAGGCCGCGGAAGTTTCGGTTTATTTTGGGCCTCGGTTTTTTGTCCAGCCCTATCTGTAAGTAGACTACAATGGCGTAGCTTGTAAAATAGGCCAAGACCCATGATTGGGGATAAATAACCTCTTGGATACCACTTAGTTTTTTGAGGAAGCAAGGGTTAACCACCAACCTTAAATAGGAATGAAGGGGGATTTATGACCATTATGGCTATAAATAGCCTTGTCTTCTCCATATTTTGAAACTTTTGACCATTTGAATTCTATTTCTCATTAGTTTTTGGATTAACCATCTTAATTTTATCTATTTATTCTATTTGATTTATACTTTAACATGGTTGATATACTCACCATTGATTATTTATGTATGGAGTTTGTGAAAACATGTATACCCTTCTCAAGTTGCTTAGAGTTTTAGGTCATCATCAAAATACTATGAAGTCTTGTAGTCGAGAAATAAATTCCCACTTTAATAGGTGATATCAAATTGGAAAAATGTAAATTAGACATTGTACCTATTTTCATATATGTGAGTCTTTTACTTGAAGCTGTGTTAATATGAATGAAAGATGATATTTTTACCCTTAATTAATTTTTAAACTCTCTTATTTTCTATCTATTGTGAACTCAATTAAATTTTGAATAATAATTTTTTTATTCACTACTAGAAAAAGCGCTTTTAGAGATCAATTTTTCGGTCACTAAATGGAGAAAATTGATCACTAAATCCAATAGCGACCGAATTAGTGACCAATTTAAATCAGTTGATAAACTGCTAGTCGCTAGTTGTTGCGACCAAATTAGTGACTGAATTTAGTGACCGATTTAGCGACCGCATTTAGTGACCGATTTAGCAACCGAATTTAGTGACCAATTTAGCGACTAAATATAGTGACCGATTTAGTGACTGAATTTAGTAACCGATTTTGTGACTAAATATTGTGACTAATTTTGTGATTGATTATTAAGACTGATTTAGCAACCACTTTAATATAAATTTTTATTTTTATTGAAACTAATTTTGTGATATAAATTTTTATTTTTACTAAATATTTGATCACTAATTACGTCTCTAAATATTACCGTTTTTTTAAAAATACATTACTTTAATGCTCAAAAGAACAATAAAAATAATTTTTTAAATTGTTTTCAATATCTAAAAAATTCAAACACCAAAATCATTTGAAAACATTAATCATATCAATGTATATAATTAAAGAACATAATACATTTAACTAATATTTGGAAGTACTCAAAATAATACAAATAAAATTTTAGTTTAAACATAATATATTTAGTCATAAAAAATTGCAAAATATTGGTTCTTTAGATTAACTTATTACTATTCATCTGACTCTTCACCATCATGATCACTAGCATCATTATCAGCAATCTCGTCATCAAAATCACCAACATCATGATCACCAATCTCATCATCATTATCACTATTCCCATCTTCGTGAATTTGATCTCTAGTATATGGCATGGGTTTAAAGTTCAAGCTATTCATCAGTTGTTTTATCAAGTGGTTGTTGCGCTCAACTGCTCTGTTTGTATTAGTCAATTCCTCTCGAAGTTGATCTCTTTCATTTCTCATTTCTTCAAATTCATGTCTTTGAACCCACTCTATTGATGAAGAACGTGATCCACGATAATTAGGTCTCCCTAATAATACAGTAGATTCCTAAACCCTAAACCTTAATTAATATTTTAAAATACTTTATTTCGATCTTATATGAAGATAAAAAAAACCAACATAGAAAAATAAATAATATACACTTTAAAGTTGAAAGCTCTTACATGAACATATTCCGATCTTTTATCAACCCAAGTTTTAACCTTGCCACGTTTATGTGTCTGAAGAAACAAATCTGAATGACTAGAAGGAATGCCATTCAAATCCATCTAACAATATAAAAAAACTCAACATTAAAAACTTGTAAACATAATATTAATTTGCACAATAGAAATGAAATTTACAAAACAAAATTACAAGAATTAATTTGCACAACAAAAATGAAATGCAGACAACAAAATTTAACACAACATAATTATATTGTGTAAAAGGTAAGGTGATATCAAATGATAAATATAATAACCTTCCAAAGCACCTGCAATTTGGATTAGATGAACGCAAATGATCTGACAGTGATGGCATGCAATGATTCTGCATTTATACTTTATGAATTATTTATTTATGTATCGAGTTCCAGTAGAGCATAAGTGATCCATGCTATTGATAGATAGTAGTATAAAAAAATGCTTATTGGGAATTGCTTAAAGGGCTGACAGTATGTATGTAGATAAAGTAATCTCAGATTTACTTTAAATGGGTTAAATAAAAAACAGCTTTGGGTTTGTAAAATTAGAACAATACGCTCAAAGTAAGTTATTGTAATCAGCTTGTTCTGTTATTACTAAATTTGAAGGAAGATTTTAATGTGCTGTATTGTTGAACTAAAGAACTCAGCTGATTTAAAATTTGATGGTTTACTTCTTTTGTTATTTTTTTCACACCTTAATCTTTTTCACTGTCTGTTTAATCCTAATTTGATTTCCTCTTATAATAAAAACTTACACATGCATTTTGAGGTTAATTCTATGGTCTATAATTGAGTTAAGTCTTGCACTATTGATAAACTTGTTTTCACTATTAAATGAAATGAGATATGATTAGTATTATTGATCTAATATACCAACTAAAAATTACAAATAAAACAGAAGCAGATAAACATAACAAAAAAAACATAATAATACCAACACAAACATTAGAACTCAAACTGGATATTATGGAGTGATTAACACGCAAAGTTTACTAATTAAACCAAGAAAACACGTAGTAAGAAAACATGTAGTTTACTAATTACTAACTGCAACCATAAATTTCAGTAACACATTACCCTTTTTAGTTAAAATTATCAAAAGTGCATATTATCAAACACTTTATATGCATAATTTCTTTACACTCTTTAGTTAAAATTATCAAAAGTACATATTATCAAACACCTTATATGCAGAATTTCTTTACCCCCTTTAGTTAAAATTATCAAAAGTACATATTATCAAACACCTTAAATGCAGAATTTATTTACCCTTTGTAATTAAAGTTATCAAAAGTACATATTATCAAACACCTTATATGCAGAATTTCTTTACCCCCTTTAGTTAAATAAATTCAAAATGATTACATCACAAAGAAAAAAAAAACAACAATAGTGAAGCAAAATTAGAAAATTAGAATATAAATTTCTTACCTTTTGGTTCACGATAGCCGACGAACAATGAGGGCTTCATGCCACAGTTGTAGTTTAACGGCTTAAGAGACTCAATTGCCTTCACGTCGTAGCTGCAGAGTTTGGTTTGAGAGGGGATTAGCAACAAATGATGGTTTTAAGATTTGTGGTGGGTTGAGAAAGAAAAAGGAACTAATTTTATTTTTTTTTGTAGAAAATTTGATTGAAAGCATAAAGAGAATCCAAGGTTTGGTGGGAATAGTGAAAGAAAAGAAAGAGAAGCGAACGAAAGAAAGAATTGAATCTGGTAAGAAATAAGTGTTGTTTTAGCTTAACTGCTTGAACTAGGTAGCTGAGAGTGGATTACTGTGAGTTCTGGTGTTAGAAAGAATTGAAGGAAATGAAGTTTTAGGGTTTATTTGAGTAAACTGAAAAAGAAAAAATTGAGAGACAAATATTCAAATGCATGATTACATAATTTTATTTTTTTATTTCTTTTTCGAATTATTTCTTTTAATTAATTATTAAATATTTCACATTTTCTAAAAAAAATTAATTCTGCAAAAACTATTTTACATTTTTTTTATTAATAAAGAAAATTAAATTATGTAATTAAAAAATAGTTAGCGACTGAAATTTTGGTTGCTAAAATTTAGTTGCTATTTCAATCTCTCCTTTTTGTTAGCGACCAATTTTCTGATGGAATAATATTTAGATTCAAGGTTTAAAATTTGAGTCTCTATTTTGGTCACTAGTGTAAAAGACAAGTTTTATTTTAGTGATAATTAGCGACTGAATTTTTTGTCGCTAAAATTTAGTTGCTATTTCAGTCTCTAAATTTCATTAGCGACCGATTTATTGATGAAAAAATATTTAGTTCATACGTTCAAAATTTCGGTCTCTATTTCGGTCGCTAGTGTGACTGAAAATATTTAGTCTCTAAATCGGTCACTATAGGCGAAATTTATAGTAGTGATTTATTTTAGAGGTTGGGGTGTCACAATAGAGAGACAACCATATCTAGTTTCCTTCATGGTTAAAAGACATTGTGGAATTACACCATTATTAATATGAAATCACCAAGCCTTAAAAGTAGAACAACAACTTAAAAGAAAATCTTCGAAGAAACTCTATTGTACCACCAAACTGTCCAATTGTTTCAAAATTCTAGGAAGTAGCCATCAAGCACAAGAGTTACGAAACTCTATTGTACCACCAAACCATCCAAATGTTTCTAAGGTTTAGGAAGTGGTCATCAAGCAGATGAGTGTGCTAACTGGAAAACCATGATAATGAGAGGGAAAATGTGTTAGTGTGTGCATGTATATAGATCTTTCCAAAAATGAACTTTTATTTAACTTTTCACGTCGGCCAAACAGTTATATGACACTTATTAAGTTAGGGAGTTAATTTATTAACTTTCTTTCATTTATCATAGTTTCTTAATGTATAAAATGGTCAAATATGACGATTATTTTGGGATGGAAGGAGTAATTGTTTAGCTCTTGCCGGTATGCATATTATGCCTTGTTTACTTTGTAAAAACAATTTATTTTTATATTCTAAAATGTATGTTCATTTTACGTTAATGAGAAATTCTTGAAATGAATCATTATCATAGAGAAGATGAAAATACTAATTAATGAATATGTTATTTTAGAAATAATAAAACACTTTTTGACATCCTTAATACTTATGACGCAACGTCAGGCAACAATTAGCTTCTAAAAATAATAAGTTAAAGCAGTTAATGTATGATATCTTAGTTGTGCAAGTTATTCTAGGCACGGGGAAATACTTGGGCCTTCCATCTATGGTAGGGCGTAGCACAAAAGACACTTTTTGTTCCATCTATGGAGTATTAAATGTTTGTCGAAAGCATGGCGAAAAGTTTTGATTAAGTCAGTGTTACAAGTCATCTCATGTAATGATTATTTATCTAATTCGCTTCTCTCTTGGGGATGAGATTGAAACAATAGTGAATTATTTCTTGTGAACTCATTCAGATTCTCGTACTAAAGATGTGAATTGACTCTCGTAGGACATGTTGTCTTTATTAAGGAAACAATATGGTAGGTTTCAAAAACCTCCATGCATTTAATTTGGATATCCTAGGCAAACAGGGGTGGAATTTCAAATGTTTGTTCAAAGCAAAGTATTTTCATCAAACTAATTTTCTACGTTCTAAAATTTGTCATAATCTCCTAGTAATGTTTTGTTCTATGGAGTGCTAAATTTTTTATTAATGCGGGAATTCAGTGGACTAATATTGACTTTGGGGATAACATTACTCTTTGAGATACTCCATAGCTTCTTAAGGGTTAGGTTATTCTTATGCCTCTTAATATGGTCGAAGATATGGCTAGTCTAAAAGTTTTCAATCTCTTCAATGTAGGTTGTAAATCTTGGAACACACTCTTATTCATGCTTCATTCCAAAATCACATTATTGACGCTATTTTGAATACTCCATGATACCTGCCATGAAAAGTGATAAGCTAGTTTAGAAAAAAGACGAGTGAAATTAATTTATTCAGTTAAATGTGCCTATAATATGTACATTAATGAATTAATTGATATGTTTGTTATTAGATGTGCAAGGGAGTGGCAGCCCATATGAAAGTGTAGGAACTATAAAATGTCTTTATTTTCATGTCTCTAGCTTATTTTCACGTCTTTATTGACATATCTATATTTATTCAACATATTATCATGGATAAAATGTTATAAACATCTTTTAGTCAAAAAATAAACTATTATCTTTTATTTCTAGTTTGTAAAAAAAAATTGAGTCAAACGTTTTATAAAAGCATCTTGCAATCTATTTTAAAAATAAATATAATTTTATTACTATTTTCTTAGTCCCATAATGACTGAGCTATTTTTTAAAAAAATTGTTCTAAAATGTAATATCTTTAAATTTTTAATACAATATTAATAAATAAAAAATTCAGTTGTATTATTTAATTAAAATATTTACATCACTCTCAAATTAATATCTTTTATTTTATGTTTTTGGTAATAATGACTACACCAATACTCCTACTTAATTAAAGTTTTTTAAAAAAATATCAGTTTTTTTCATTTACAGATTTTTTCTTTAATATATACGAAACGTTAAAATGAGTCATTCATAGAAATGGAACTTAGGGATTATTTGATAATTGTCGATTAATTTAGGTCCTTCATAGAAATACAGATCAATTGTCAACTAATTGTCTTTTTTTTTTTTTTTTCAACACAAGGTTAGTTATATATGAATGAAATTTCATACACCTTTTTTATAATATATTATGAGAGCACTTCAAATAAGTTTAAATGACAACACAAATGTTGTTCTACTATAACAATAATAATATCACAAAGGGATCGAATACAAAAATATTGCATAGGGTTATTTATTCTTTAATCCTAACATTTGGACTAGTTTTAGTCATTTAGAAACAAAATCTTTGAATTTTTTTTTATAATATAAGATTTTTATTGTTTTAATCATCAATGTCATCTAAATTATCGTAACATGTTGACATGACACACATATCATATTTTGACTCCACTTTACACTAAATTGTCACATCAGCACTATTATGTCTGATGTGTGACTGCCACGTGGCAGAGAAAATAAGACTAACATAATTATAAAGATAAAAATTTAAAAAAGTTATAAATTACAAAGACCAATAGAATAAATTATATAAAAATACTTTTTGATTTCATCTCTATAAAAAAAAAATAGATTTGTGATCCATTTTCTCTTTTTTTTTTGCTGCTCTTTTATTTATATATTAATTATATTTAAATTGTTTTCTTTCCTTTAATTGTCAATACAACTCAAAAGATATTTTCTCATTAATTGTAAAGTCCACATATACATATTTTTCTCATAGTTCATCAATAATCGAATCTCTACCTACATCTTTCAACACAATATAAAAAGAAAATTGAGATTAAAGTTTCAAGAATTACATATTCATATGTTATAGAAAAAGACTAATGCAACAAAAATAGGACCTAATAAAAATTTGTGACACAAAGATTGTAATTGAGGTTGTGTGACACATAGATTGTAATTGAGGTTGTATGAAGGCTGTACTTCTTGGCCTTAACTTGAGTGGTATTATCTTATAAAATATGTGATTGACTACTACAAGAGTGTTGTTTCATTGGGGTTATACGTATCTCTTGACCTTAACCTAGAAGTGAACTATGGAGGTGCAACAAATATATATAATCAAGTGGACAATGACACGCAATGATTTTGGGAGTGAGATTATAACCCCCAATATGCTATATTGTGATTTGCGAGTAAGACTAATTATTATTTTCACTTTGCTAGTATATTTAAGATGTAGTTTTTGGTGTCATGCTCTACAAAGTGAAAGTAGAGCAGTTTTGTTTCAAAACATTAGTGTATTTTTTTGTCCATTTAGCTTTATTACATGATTAGATATCCTTCATATAAAGTGGGGCAAGTGCATATTAGCATTTTTTTTTTCCTGAATGCAATCGGGTAAGAAGACACGTACTATAGTACTCTACCAAGACTACAAAATGTCATCCATAATAAGAAATGTTGTAGTTTTTAGAATCTTTATTTTTGAGATATTATTATCAATGAACTATTAGAAAATATGTATTATGAATTTTACTATGAAATTATATTTTGTAAGTAGTATTGATAATTTAATAAAGCAAACACGTTAGATATTAGTATATTTATATAAATAAAAGAACAGGAAAAAAAAGTGAAAATAAAATAAAAGTTCATAATTTTTAGACGATGAAAATTTTGCATATGTAATAAACTTGAAGTTGGAAACTGAAATTAAAGTTTTTAAAGTAATTTATAGTTTTTTTTTTTAATCTATGAAATTATATTAGTTTTGTTCCTCTTTCATGTTACGCGACAATCATCAATTGAACGTTGATATGTATCAGTATGTTACGTCATCTGATTTAGATGAGTTGGTTATTTTAGAGATAAAAACATTGATAATAAAATCAAAAGATATTTTTCAAAGGATTAAAAACCAAAACTCAAAAGATTAAAAGAATAAATAACTAATATTACATATTTAGATATTACATTTACATTAACATACATATAGGAAAAATATAGCAAATAAGACACTTTAAAAATGAAGATTTTTTTGTGTGCATTTTATGGGTTACAATGACTTTTGTCCTCGTCCCTCCCAATTTGGCTATATTTGAAATCATGATTTTGGATTATTTATTGAAAAGAGTTGCCGGCGCAAACGTACGGGACAGTTTTTCTCTATTAGCCGGCGTTTTCTTAGCGTATGTATTAGGTAGTAACTATTGTCCATTGAATAATTAGGATTACGCACAAACTATTGTCCAAGCTTTTCCTTTTTATTCCAATGAAAGAGACCCACTCTTTAGAAAAGTCCTTTTCCCTTGGCCAAACTAATATAGCTTGTTATTCTTAGTGCATGTTTCGAGTTAGTTGACATTCAAGGAGTTTTAAGTAATGTTTTAAAATTTGGACATAATTGATTGGTTCCACCAATTCAATTGGGAATAAGATTTGTGTTCGGTTTTGGCATCAAGAAAATTATTTATCTCTGAAAGTTGGGTTAAAACGGCTAGTCTTTGAACTGGATTCGGTTTTTTTATAACACTAAATTTTTTTATTTTTCCAAAACAAAGTCAGTTTATTAAATCAAAAACAAAAATAATTTTTTGAAGTTTAACTTTAATAAAAGTATTTATTTTATTCAAACATTTATTTCATTTAATCCACAAGACATTTATGGTTAATCTATATGAGATTTGATATTTGAATTTATATTATAAACACTTGTATTTGTTGTGAATTTTAATGTATTTATTATAAATATTGAATATTTGTTATAAATTTTTGGAATTTTTACTTTATAAATTACAAAGTTCTGAATATTTTAATATACTTTTTATATATACTTTTATTTTATTATTTATTTATCAAACGGTTCATTCAACAATTTGACTATAATTAAATCAATTGAACTATAGTTTAAAAGTCTTGCCGATTCGACTTTCAACCCGATTTTTAAAACATTAATTTAAAAAATAATTATGAAATTGATCCTAAAAACTAACCTAATCTAACTTAATTACTAATATATGCCAATAAAACGAATCATCTACGCATAAATCTGTATACTTAACTGCATTTCTTTAATCTTCGTAAAGATAAAGGCACGTCACACACTTTTAAAAATATATAAGTAGACTTGGAAAATTTTGTACTCAAACAAACACAAATAGATAAAAACATCAGACACTACCTACTTTATGGGACTTGGCAAAAACTTTGTTTCCTTTTGTTCTTTATTTAGCAAGAATTTTGTTTCTTTTTATTTTGTCAATAAGATTACAATCCATATACCTTTATGATCAATCCATATATTTTTATGATCAACGATTTTTACACACTAAAAACTACTTGATCCAATACATTTTTCTCTAAGCTAAAACTATACTAAAATTAAAAGGGAAAACCAAAAGCTTGAGGACATAACCAACCAAGAAAAATGGAAAAAAAAGAAAGAAAAAGAAAAGATAGAAAGCGAGAATGAGAAGAAATTGTTCAAATACTTTAAAAACAACTATATTAAGATCAAATTATGTCTTGAGTGTTGATAATGGTACATTAAAGATCTTCACAAACCATTTGTTGATAAATCAATTCACAATTACAAATAGTGCAATGGGTTGAAATTTAAGCGGTATATGAATGATTATATTTTTTACTTTCTTTTTACTAAAAATAATATTTTATTCATTTAAATCAATAGAAATTATATCAAGAAAATACAATTTAAATTCGTTAAAAATAAAAAGAATGAATATGCAATTCACAACATTCAAATTAATAATATAAAACGATATAATATCTATAAGTGGGACAAAGTGATAATTATCCAAATGAATGGTTTGTCATTATATGAGTATATCATTGACAACACACATATATTTCAAATTATTGAAAAATATAAAATTGTAATAAGATGAAAATAAAAATATAGAAAAGTTAGAAATGGGGGGAGACGTCACACTCAAACTTCTGTAAAGAAGATGAATGATAAGTATTAGAGAATGATCCCCACACAAAAATTTGATTTATTAAAAGGGATGGTTCAATCCAAAACAAAAAAAACATATAATCTTCCAAATATAAAAGTGTTTTTTGTTTTTTTTTTCAACAAAAATCTTCTACCTTTCATTACTTGGTATGGATATATATATAGGAGGTTGAGTTATACTAGAATTATTACATGTCTTAAAGTGTAACTTTCATTCTTAAATGTTATGTTCTCCTTTTAAAGTCTTGTCTCCTATCTTGAATACATTTGTCTCATTTTAATGGTTGGATACATAAGTGCTTGTACCTCCTCTGTGAGGCTTCTTGGACGCCATTTTGCTTTATGATCTAATCCATTTTTTTTTTCAACAAAAAAAAAAACACCAAAACAAGATATGGGTAACACATGTCATGAACAGCCCATGATTCACACTTAGTTAAATCACTCACAAAAATAAAATAAATTTAGTGTTGGGCCTAATTGAAACCAAAGTTTTGACCCACATTTTTTATTACAACTTAAACCAAATAAAACAAAGCAAATAGGGAGCATCCTGATGCACCTAAGTCCTCTCCATATGGATTTATGTAGTTGGTCAATTTGGGCTTCATTTTTTCTAAGCTAGGCATTGCTTCAAGAAAATATTACCCTCTACCCCATTTTTATACCCATACCCCCATAATTTTTTGAAAATGTCAATTATACCCTTAATATATTTTTTTTACTACTTTATCTTTTCCGGAACCAGAAAAAAAATTTCCGGTACACACCTTATTTCCGAGAAACTTTTTTCAAGTTTTCTAGTATAGAAAGTTGTTACCAGAAAACTTTAAAAAACATTTTCGGTACCGAAGTGAAAAATTGTACTACCGAGAAATTTAATTGAAAAAATTTCCAGTACAGAAGTGTTTCCGAAAAACTTTATAAGAAAGAATTCTAGTACACATCATTTTTAAAAATATTTATATACCATAAATAATTAATAATTAATACATCATAAATACACTATAAATAATTAAAACACTCTAATAATTAATACGTCATAAATAATAATTAATATACCATAAATCGTTATTTGTCAGAAATGTTAAGTATCAAGTTTTTCGGGAGAGTGTTATGTCCCGGAAAACTTTAAAAAATGTTTTTCGGAAGATGCTTCTGTACCGGAGAACGTGTATGTCCTGTACCAGAAAACTTGTATTCAAGTTTATTAATATACCATAAATCGTTATTTGTCAGAAATGTTAAGTATCAAGTTTTTCGGGAGAGTGTTATGTCCCGGAAAACTTTAAAAAATGTTTTCCGGAAGAAGCTTCTGTACCGGAGAACGTGTATGTCCTGTACCAGAAAACTTGTATTCAAGTTTTTTGGAAGTTTAGAAAGAAAAAAAAAAAGCCTCCCGTAAAACATGAAATGAGAAATGGTAATTTTTTTGAAATTTTATCATTTAAACAAGGACAAAAACGTCATTTTATTCATGATTTTTGACGGTATAGGTATAATTAGGGGGGTATGGGGTAAAATTTTCTTGTTTCAATGATAGTAGTTACCATGTGGTTGAAGGCTTCTTTAGCTCTCTTGACATGTTCCCTTGTCATTGGTCCTCGTAGATCTTGAACTGCTTCACTAGTATTCTTGTATTATTATGTCATCATTACAAAGTTTACAAATATAATAAAATTGAACTGTTAGAAATATCTATATTTTTAGAGTTGTAACGTTGAATACGCCAAAATCAATGATTGAACTTGCACTAGATCAATCGAAGTTGATCTCTCAATCTAAACCAAACAAATACTACAACAAGATGATAAATTAAAATTGCATCATACTAAAACGACGAATAAAAAACAACGTCGCACTAAGACAAAAGAATACAAAAAAATCATAAAAGGAAAACTAAATATGTGGACAAAATCTCTTATTAGAATAAAAAAAAATGATATAGATAAGTGATTTCAAATAAAAAATTAATTCAATAAGTCTAAAAATTGTAGAATTGCACCATTATGAAAATCTTGAAGAATTGTTAAAGAAAATCTTGAGAAAACCCCTGTTCTATCACCAAAACCCCTCAATTGAGAGGATAAGCATCCTAATGAAGATTCCTGTGCACCATCTAAGGACTTTTCACTTTTTTATTTACTTTTCACGATGGGTCGTTGGCCCTCCTATATGACACTTATTAAATGTAGGGGTTAATTTATTATTTTTTTTTTTTTTTTTTTTTTAATGTATGTGAAATAATTAAACATAATAATTAATTTGGAACATATGGAGTACTCGTTTAGTTCTTGCTAGCATATGATCATGTTTATTTTATAAAAATATTTTAAATTTTTATTTTCTAAAACGTGTATTTATTTTATCATGAAAAACTTTTGAAATGAATCATTATTGTATAGAGAAATTGAAATATTAATTAAGAAAGATTTTTTTTCAAAAATAATAAAATAATTTTTTTAAATATTTATTTATGTTGTTTGTATAAATATAGATAATTATATGATTCGATAGTCTTTTATCTAAAATTAATTCAAATTTTTATAAAATAAAAATATAAAATAATTTTAGAAAATAAATAGAGCTTTATGTAAATTTGGCATTGCCAAACTCACAAGCGGATCTTAATGGGGATATAGGTGATCACGGCCACCCAATGTTCCCAACAATTGTTTTAAAAAAAAGTTAATCTATAAAGTAATTATAAAAATATTAATTAAAAAAATAAACTACATCTTTCTACTTAAATTTCAATTGTATGTGTTTTAAATTTCATCTAAAGATATAAAAATTAAAACAATAATATAATAAATTAAAAATTTATTTGAATATAATTTTATTTTATTTAAAATTGATCACTAATATATTTGAATAAAATCATTAAATTATATATATATAGTATTATCTAAAATATGTTGTATTTAAGAATTTTTAATCATTTATATATATATATTTTTTTATTGTAGTTTAAAAAGTATTTACCATATATTGAAGATTATAATGAAGAAGATTAGGAAGAAGAATAAAAGACGTGTTTAGAGAGAAAGGGTGTGTTTTTTATGTTTGTTTGTTTAAGAGTTGAATTGATCGTTCATGGGACAATTTTAATTTTAGTTTTTTAATTAATTAAATAAATTTTTGTTTTATTTTATTAATTAAAATAAAATATTTTTGACTATATTATGCTACATCATTAAAAAGTGTCATGTCTAAAATCAACAATTCAAAAATTAAATGGACTAAAAATATAATTAAGTATTATTATTATTTATATTTTTAAATAGAATGATAAATATCACTAAAAATTCATATATAATTATAGGACATTCCATCTAAAAATATTTTAATTGAGTTAAGATTTACTGCACTTGTTTAATAAAAGTAAAATTAACATAAATTTTATAAATTGAAATAAAAAATATTATTACAAAGTAAAGAGTTTTGCATGAGTTTTGGTATGACGAAACTAGTGTCATTTTTCATCTGACAAAAAGGATAATTGAGCACAATTATATATGATAGAAAAATATGAACGTCGAAAATATGGCTAACATAAAATAGTGCCTTTTATCTTTGATTTATTATGTTAAACATCATTTGGGTTCCCAAGGTTCCGTTTATTTTGAAAAATATTTTATGTTTTTATTTTCAAAATGTGGGTTTATTTAAGTTTGACAAGGGATTATTGATATAAACAAAATGAAGATAAGATATTAATTTAATAAAGATATATTTTTAAAAATAATAAAAATAATTCTTTTAATTTTTTTTTTAGTTTTTAAAATATAAATAATTGTTTGTTTTAAAAATCTTTTTTTATCTTTATTGATAAATAAAATTAATAAAAATTTTAATTAAAAAAATATGTTATTACAAAGTAAACATACCTAAAGTAACGTACGTTTTGTGTTCTGTTTGGTCTGATCAAACTAGTGTCTCTTTTCTTTGGTCAAAAGGGATAATAGGGTACAATTAGAACTAAAAGTATTAACGTCCAAAATATGGCTCAACACAAACCCAATGTCTTTTATCCTAATTATGTGTATAAAAAATTGAGTCAAACTCATTTGGGTTTCTAAGAGCATCACCAATGAGAGTGGTTTATCTACTTTTTTTATTTATTAAGTACCACTACTTGTTCACCACATTTTATTTATCCTAAAAGAAGTTAGCTATAGACCTATAGCCTCTCGGATCATGTTATATTCCCACACACTATATGTCAAAAATGATTTCAAATTAAGAAATGTTTAAATAATATCGAACAAAATTGATTTCAATTTATTATTTAATTCATTTTGATATGAATATATTTATTGTTTTGTTTGGTTCTATTTTTGAAGGAATTTAAATTAATTTTAAATATGTAACATTGTTATTGACATATTTGATTATTATGGATTGAATTGAATTTGTTTTCAAAATAAATTTTAAGTTATAAATTATAATTTGAAAGATTTGAATGAGATAATTTTTTTAGAAAAAGTAACTTTTTAAAGGAGTTCAAATCTTCAATGTAAATTTTGAAGAATTTTTAGAATAAAAATATTTCATGATGTATTTTGGTAAAATTAAAAAATAAGAAATTTTATATATAACGTAAAACTAAAATTTTTTAAATTTTCTTTTAGTTTTAAAATATAAATTATGAAATAGTGTTATAATTTTTTAAACTTACAATTTTAACTATATATATTTCAAATATATGCATATCAGTCTCTATGTATTTTATATGTTTTGCAAATTGTTCTCTAAAATTTAAAAAATAATTCAATTTAGTCCTTAAAAATTTGCAAATTAGTATCTCTATTTTTCCAAAATTTAAATATTGACTCATATTAAATTTTCGTTTTTGCTTTAAAATTTGTAAAATTTATAAAAATAATTCAATTTTAAAAAAACAATTTCTTTATCAAAACAACAAAATTAAAAAAATAAAAGAAATTCAATCAAAGCATTTAATTAAAAATTACTTAAAATTTCTAATTACCCTATTCAAATACACTCAGATTTTTAAATAAAATTGAGATACACGGTATCTGAAATCAATTATAGGGTAGAAACAAACATAATTAATTTGTGATCAAATATAATTCTATAGGGTGTCTGAACGTAGATTAATAAAACATATGCTTAATCTTGAAAACACATGAATTATTAAGAATTGATATACTATGGATTTAAAAAACCTTTGACTGAGGTAGTTTTAAATTTTAACATACACAGCTCACAGTATTATTGAAACAACAGTCATTTGTGTTACTAAGTAGTAATTACTAAAACGGAATGCCAACCTCAAAACTCCCAATCAAGAGATTTGTCCTAATTTATATAAATGTATGACTCAATATCCCAATTTTGGCCCCGTCCCCCCGTTGACAACGATAATTCGATATCATGACAAAATTATGTTAAAAAAACAAGAACCAGTGTGCTATTAAGTTGTTTAGCCCGTGAAAAACAAGAAATGCTTAGAAATTATTTTAACTAATCATTACTACTATTAATAATCTAAACTAAGGTTATTAAAATTTTGTTATATTCATTTAGTCGACTTCCTCATTTACCTAATAGATTAATCAATTTACTAAGACAATTTTACCAATTCCAAATACGCTAATGGATTAACTACCTCATCTAATCAATAATTTTATGTCGTGACATAGCCTTGGCTCTCCTGAAGTTTTGTTGATGTTGAGCAGAGCTGGCTAAACACCCCCAACTACAATGCTTTTAATTTTTTTTTTTTTAATAAACTTCTATTATTAGGTCCTCTGTTAAAATATTTTTTTTAATATTTCGGTTCATTATTTTAAGGGCTTAAGGGAGGGAGTTTTGGGGGTTTTAAGCCTCCAATATTTTGTTAATTTTGAATTTTTTTTTTAGAAAATTTTTTATTTAAAAAAACTAAAATTTTTTTATCGAAAAAAAATTAAAAACTTTTTTATCGAAAAAAATCAGAAACTTTTTTATCGAAAAAAAATCAGAAATTTTTAATCGAAAAAAATTTAATTTTTTATAGAAAAAAAAATCAAAAACTTTTTATTGGTGAAAAAATTGAAAAACTTTATTTTTCAAAAATAAAATTGATTCTTTTTTTAAAAAAAGTGGCCCTGTGGGCCCACTAAGCCCACAAAATTTTAGGGGGCTTTTTGTTTTGGGATCTTTTTTTTTAGGGATCTTTTAAATTATTAAATTTTTTGGCCCCTCCAAAATGTGAGCTGGGGCCAATAATTATAGGGTTTGTCAAATTGACAACTCTAATGTTGAGTAATATAATATATTTTATTTTATATTTAGCTACTCAAAATAAACCTATTTAATTATAAAATATTAGAAGAAATGAGGAAGTCAACAAATTATCATTTGATAGATTGATTTGTTTTGATTTTCCATTTTAAATCTCTACAACAACTCCAAAGCGTTTTGCCAACAACAAAATTTGTGAAATAGAAGACTCTATAAACAAAATAGACGATGAATTTTTTTACATATAACTTAATTATTTTTATTAAAAAAGACATCCTTACCATATTAAATATAAATATCAATTAAATGGATTTGACTCTTTGAAGCATCGTAGACTTCAAATTTCAAAAATAGTTAAAGTCAATTTTTTTTATTTCTTGAGACTTTAATTTACATGTAAAAGTTATAGTGAATATTTTGCTTATTATAGTTAAGTTTAATATATTAATTTAAAAAATACATATCTTCTTTATATTTGGCCACCTTGTGAAATTTATACTAGTTTTGTCACTACTTACATCTAATCCACTAATCAGCGACTTAACTCTACTAACACTAGTCACAAATTGTCACTTAGTTATTGTAGAATAATCAGAAAACACTTTCTAACTTTTCAAAATTAATGTCTAAGCATACAAACATAAGCTAAAATCTAATAAATGAAAACCTCATTTCATTTTTACCACTCTCACCTCACCATCCCCGAGTCGCATATGTGACTATACTGGAACCTATATCCGTCAACTTATTAGGAGGTTGGGCGGTGTCGTAGACACATAGTGTATCCGTTATATTTCAATTAATACCCATGGTATAACCCCTATATATGTAACATCCTATTTTTCATAAATATAAGTTGTATTATGATTAGGATTGATTCTATGAATTAAGAATGAGATTTGTTCCACATTAACCTTTTTGCCATGCTTTCCAAGAAAATCCACATGTGTGAGTGTATTTGACCTATTTTGATAAGCAATATGAATTCACTAAACTTTCCAAGAAAATCCATATGTGAATGTACTGATAAATAGTCTTCAAGTTTTGTCCGTCTTCCTCATTGTTTTTCACATCTATACTTTTTGTTCTCTCTAAAGTTTTGAGACATTTTATTCCCTTCATACCTTTCTAAGTCCATTCGAGTTTGAAGTCAGTTAGTCGTTGTGCTGCCAAATATTCATGAGAAATTAGGGTTTTGATTTTTTATTTTGAATGGTTGTCATCTTCTTGTTTTCAGTTTTAAGCAATTGTGCTTTGTTAATTTAAATGGTTGTTTGCACCATTTGGACACCATATTGAGTCTGTCTCTTAACCTTATTTTACATTAGTATATTGGAGCTTTAGTCTGGACGATTTGTGATTTTCACCTTTATTTTGAGTGATTTTTTCATGTTAAAATGTTTGTGCCTTTTGTACTTTGGAGTTGTCAGGTTTGTTTCCATATATTCATTTCTACTTCTCATAGTTTCTTGCAAGTGCCTATAATTTTGCTATTGTGCTTATGTTGTTTATTCCCCATCAAGGTGGTATTAGATTCTTGGTTTGACATGATTGTGGAGCAAGATGCAATCCTAATGCACTAGAACTTTGTATCGAAAATGTTCATCGTATTTAAGAGGTGTGTTATGGTGGTTGTAACTACGGTGTAAACATAAAATATGAGTCTCTCACACTTAAAGAGAAGATGGCTAAATTCAATTATGAGCAATTAGTCTATAGATGAAGTAAATGCTAGATATAAAAGGGAGATCATTCATATATCTAATGTCATGTAGTTTTGAGTGGAGATTTAGTGTTTAATCTCTTAGTGGTCATAAATAATCGACCCAATGTTATTTCTGGCACTCTTTTAGTCTCCCATTATTTTCAGATAATTGTCACGAAACATTTGTATTTGTGAAAATAAATTTCTTTAGAGATTATATCATTTTTTGAGACAAGAGGTTATTTCATTGACCATATAAATCATTTTTATACATGTATATCTAATTAAATTACATTTTAAATAAGATATATACATCACTGTGTTATAAAAAATAAAATAAAATAATTTAATTTGTATAGATCGTAAAATTGTTATATACATGGATTGAATCAAATCACTCCAGCCTTCTTCTCTTGTTGATATCAAATAAAAGAAAGTTTACGACGCTAACAATTACAAATGGCAATACAAAATCACGAATCCGTATAAAATTTGACAATACTAGTTATGAATCGGTGTATTTCTCCGAGGTTCTGTATAATCCATAGAGACCATATCTTCCCCATCATTTTCATGTCTCTTCACTTTCTCTGCCATCAAAACTCCTTCATGACCCGCATGTCTTGCATTCAACCCAAATTGCTCTGTACTCATACCTCGTGCAAATGCTAGATGAAAATTAATATAATTGGTGACACATTTTAAATAATATAGTTAACTGAACTTTTAGTGCTACAAAGTTGTTAGTTTCTTTGAAAACATGCAATTTAAATTGTAAAATATTAATATTTTAAAGAAAATAAAAAAAAAATATAGTTACCCTAGATAATATTTACTTTTAATTTTCATTGCAAAACGGGTCCTTCTAAAGATTCAGGTTCACTGCACTAATTAATCACATACTATTAGATTTCGACAATTAATTTTAAATTGAAAGGTTCAAATTTAATACGTACTAAAACAATCTACGTTATTGATTGTGATCAAATGATTGTGGACGGTAATTTAATGACACAATCACGACAAATAATCCTTTTTTTTTTTATTTGACAAAATCTCTATTTTTACTAAAAATATTAAGGTCCAACTTTGAACCATTTTTTTGAAGTTCATATTAGAAGCACAACTTACAAATTTGTCGCATCATTTTCACTTTATTTTTTAAAATGTTATATTGAAAAAATAGAAAAGCTGTTTTGATATATATATATATATATATATATATATATATATATATATATATATATATATATATATATTGTTGTGGGGGAGAAATGACAGTTGTACATGACTTCTGGATAATATAAATAGATATTCAGTCAAATCAGAAAATATATGTATTTTTTAAATTGCAACGTCACTTTCATCTTTCATAATTTGTTGAAGTCTTATAACAATTTATTGCTAAGAAAAGAAAAAAAAAATTATTACTTTTTTTATTGATGCTCTTATTATACTTTTAGTTAATTTTATATATTTTATTTATAAAATTAATGTTACAGTTTTATAAATAAATATAAAACAATAAAATGTTTTTTTATATGTTTTTAGATAATATATTAATAAAGTACATAATCAATGATTTCTTGGGATATACAATTACTTCAATGACTCAAGGACGGTCCAACATATGTAAAAGTTTAAAAAGAATTTTAATATGAGATTTAAATTTTTAAAACTTTAATATGACATTACTAAATTTAAAAAAAATTTATATATTTTAATTTAAAAATAATTATATTGAATAAATTTTTTTTAGACATTTTAATTAAATAAGAAATTTATGATTTATAAAAGTCTAGAACGTTGTTTTAGTGACCTTATCCTCAAGTGGAGGCTAATGTCCTAAAGTTATAATTAGAAAGTTAAAGTTATAATTAGAAAGTTTAATAGAAAATAATATACCTCCAATAAGAAATGATGAAAAGCAGCATATAACTAAGAATGCTATTAGAAGAACAACTTTTCTTGATAGTGCTGGCTTCATGTCTCTACTTAATGATGCCTTCTACTGGACACAATTTAAGTAAATTTATGCTTTAAATATGCTTCATCACTTCTGTGATAGATTGTGTGAGCTATAGAGACACCCACGAATTATATATTATATAAGATAAGAAAGTGGCCACTATATATAATATCGAACTGAAATATGATAAGTATTTATACACGTAGAATCTATAACAGAAGCATCTACACATGCCATCACATTGTCAAAAACCAGATATAAAAGGAACTAAATCTGTGTGTTTTTTGTTTTATTTTCTAAATATAAAAAGGTGTAGCAACGGACAAAAAGTTATATTGTTATTTAATTAAAATAATGTAGATGTTGTTGTATAATGAGTTTAAAGAAGAACATGGAATCATTAAGGAAGTTGAGTGTTCAGCATGATCGTGATTGCATTAGATATTTTGTTATTTTCTACGGTTGAGGAACTGACTTTTTTATTTTATTTTTTATTTTTTATTTTTTTTAATAATTGACTTTCTTTTCTTTTTTCTATCTTTGAAAATGTTTTTATTTTCAAAGTTGCGAACAAGAAGCATCGCATTACAATGCAACTCAGAGAAAACTGGACCAATATTTAACGCCAGAAATAAGAATTTAGGGTTAATCATTTATACATATTATATATTATGATATAATGGTATTGAAGAAAGTTATAAATGTTGCTTTTAGCAAGTTATATTTTATTAAAACTAGCATACACCATAGTGAGAAAGTTAAAATGATGAAAGAATGATAAAATATGATTGTTAATTAATCATAATTAGATTGAGCTAAAGAAAAGTTGTGCTCTAGTGTCAATAAATTTGAGTGTGAAAAATTGAAACTTTTTATCTAAAATATTTGTCTAAAAATAATTTATGTGTTTAATTGAGAATTTTAATTTCTTGATTATGATAAAATTGATATTATTTATGACAGTGTATTATAGCGATTGCCCAAAAGGGAACTATAATATGTTTTGATGTTTTTTAATCTAAATATAAAATAAATTTAATGTCAGCATATATTTTATAATTATTTTGCAACAATTTTTCTTCATTCGCAAGTTGTTACCATTTTCATTAGTTTGAACTTTTCTAAATGGAGTGAACAAGTATAGTTCCACTTCGGTGTTTTGGACCTTGACTTGTCACTTTTGCAGGAAAAACTTGTTAATAATAGCAACACTTTGATAACAACAACATTGAGGATGAAAAGTTCGAGCTTAAGGCATGAGAAGTGTCCAACATATTGAGCCTTATTATTATGTGAATGACTATTGCAAATAACATTAAGATTACTACTCCATAAACAAAAAGTGTTAAGGAATAGATTAAGTTTGTGGAAGAACGTTTTCGCTCTGCTGATAGCTCAACTCACAACCATAAAGTGGGATGGGTCATGGTCATATAAGAGCATACTATTGAGATGATTAATATTGTAGCAATACTAAAAGTCATTGGGTATGATAGTGGATCACTCTTTTATGATTCTTTTTATTTTGAACTCACTTCCTTTTGAGTATTAACTATAACACAACGAAAGATAAGTGGGATGCTAATGAATTGATTGGAAAACTCATTCAAGAGGAGATTGACTGAAGAATTTTAAGAGTCGTTCAATCAATGTAGTTCATGGAGATGGAAAAACATTGAAGCCAAAAGTCAAAAACTTTAAGAAAAAGGAACATGTTAAGCATCAGAATAATTGTCATTATTGTGCTAAAGAAGGACACATCCAAAAATATTTTCAAAATGTAAGGCTTGCACTACACCAAAAATAGACTTTAACAATGTTTTTTTAATGCATTTAACAACGCTTTTAAGCGCTATGATATGTAGTGTTTTTAAAAGATACGTTTTTCTAAAAAGCATTGACATATGTGGTATATTAAAGTTTCTATGTCTAGGAGTTTACTTAAAGTTGGACAATTGTGATTTCAATTTAATGGTGGATATGATTGTTTCAATTTATGCAATAAAAATAAATTTATAGGTTCTTGTTATATTATTGATGATTTATATAGATTGAAACTTTATGATTAATTTTGTGAGTCATTGCTTACTGAGAATTAAAGTATTGCAATTAAGCGTAATATTTTTAATGAACGTTCCATATACTTGTGACATAAACGCTTGGGTACATATACAAAGAAAGACTAGAAATGTTAGTAGAAAGTGATATTCTACAAAATATAGATTTTCTTGATATTGGGTTATGTGTGGATTTCATTAAAGGAAAGTATATCTGACATAAACATAAAGGTGCCACAAGAAGTAGCCAACTTCTTGAAATTATACTAATATATGTGGACCTTTCGACACTTTATCTTTTTGTGGAGAAAAATATTTTATCACCTTTATTATTGATTGTTCATATTATGAATATATCTATTTGCTTAAAGAAAAGTCTCAAGCAAATAATGCTTTTAAGATTTATATTAATAAAATCGAAAGACAATTAGAAAATAATGTGAAACTCATAAGATCTGATACAGGTGATGAATTTTATGAAAAATATGGTGAAATGAGACAATGTACAATGCCATTTGCAAAACTTCTTGAAAGACATAATATTCATGCACAATACACAATGTCATACACACCAGAACAAAATGATGTGTCACAAAGGCGTAATTTAACATTAATGGATATGATTAGGAGTATGATGAGCAACTTTTTATTGTCCAAAATTTTGTGTACGTATGCATTAAAAAAAACTATGTATTTATTAATCAGAGTTCCTAAAACTCCTTTTGAGTTGTGGAGAAACACAAAACTAAGTTTAAGGCACATCTATGTTTGAGAATGTCCAGCAAAAGCAAAAGTATATAATAGTAAGTGATTTGATAAAGAACATATTTTTTTGTTAAGCAATCGTAGTATTTTTAAAAAATATCAAAATACAATTCAAACTCCTAATATTTAATTTATCTATAAATATTACCATCTTTGTCCCTAAATATATTAAGTTGATCAAATAATGGGAATTAAGAAAGTTAATAGTAATATTAAGTTTGTTGACAATTGAAATTACTTTTATAAACTTATCCTTCAAAAGATAGAATTAATTAATGTTTGCATTAAAGTATTTTTTTTCATTTCTATATAGAATTATAATATTTATAGTTGATAGCAAAAAATGATGTAAATTAATTAGAAGTATGTTTGCAAAAATAATAATTAATGTAGGTGAAAATTTAAAGTTGATTTAAAAAGTGAAGACAAAAATTTATATTAAGATATTATATTTAGAAAAGGAGGCAATAATTGTACAAAATTATTAGACACACATCGATCATTACTACAACTTGGTTTTAGATTTGTAATTTACCTTGAGTATCATGTCTTGAATGTTTTTTCAGTTTTGTTACCTTTCTTCACTTTACTTAACCTTAAGAATTCCTTTCTCAATACTATACAATCAATTAACCAAAATAAAATCAGTATTCATAAACCCTTTTAATTTGTTTAAAACCGACAATTTCATTTGATTCTATGCTAATGATCTGAACAATAAAAACAATCTAACACATTCATTTCTTTAATTTTCTAGAGAGCATATGTGCTTTAATTTATATTATACATTCTCACATTGAGCAATTTGCTTAAAAGAGACCAAACTTATAAAATATCTCATTATCATGTGTTCAGAAAAGAATATGGTGAGTTATGTAAGAGTTTATTCTACGATTAATCCTGAAACTGCAGCTTACAAAGAGGAAGATCATATTCTCGAGTGTAATAACATAAAAGAAGATGATCAAAAGAATGATACTATGTGTATAATCTCTTATAAGGAAAAGCTGCTATGTATCTTTGAATCTGAGGTTCAACGTAAACTTATCGTGAAACACTTGTCTTTTCCTTGCGCGGCAACCAAAAATATTCTTCTTCATCATGTAGAATGGGATAGATAGGCTATTATTTGGAAGGAAACTTCGGTGATCAAACTTATGGGGTACAAAATTAATTTTAAAGTGTTGGAAAATAACCTTAAATGAAAGCGGTCAAAGAATGGTGACATCTATATTGTTGACATGATCGATTAGTATTTTCTTGTATACTTCAAGAATGAGGAAGACTATGCATATGCTCTTTACGAAGGGCCATGGTGTGTGGCAGATCACTACCTTATTGTCCAAAAATGGTCACTCATGTTTCTTGAGAAAGATTAGATTTCCAAGAAAGTTGTTGTTTGGATTTGTATATCAAGTCTTCCTCTTGAGTTATACAGTGACAAGTTTCTTGGTTGAATTGGAGCAAAGCTAGGCACTATGTTGAAAATTGACAAAACGTCATCTATCCATTCGAGAGGAAAATGTGCACAAATATGTGTGGAAATTGATTCGGAAAAACCATTGGTTTCGTTTATCATGATAAGAAGATAAAAGTTTCCATTGGACTATGAGGGGCTCCATTCTATATGCTTCAATTGTGGCAAATATGGACATAAGATTAAAAGTTGTATAAAGTGTGCAAAAACAACTTCACCTCCAAAACCACATGCTCTAGAGAAAATACATGGAGAAGACCCAACACTCGAAACCCTACTCAACCCCACAATGGTTGCTATTTTCTTGAAAGAGACTACATAATATAGGGAGCAAATATCGAATGCAATTACAAAAGATAACAATGAGGAAACTTGTTATAGTCCTTGGATGTTGGTCAAATGTCCAACTCATCATACAATTCAAGGAAAGAAAGTAGTTACTAAAAACGAGTAAAATATTTCCCAAAATCTATGAGATAAAAACAACAAAAATTGGTTTAATTCTCTAAAAAAAGATCACTTTTACTATGTAGAGTCAAGTCAAACGGTTACTAAAAAAGAGGAACTTTCTTACAAAAATCTAGAAAACAACAATCAAAAGAATAGATTTGACACTCTCAAAAAGGATAATTCTAACCATGAATAGTCAAGTCAAACTAATAAAGTCCTCACTAATCCTATAGTAGATTATGACACGAGATCTAAATTTGCCACAAGGCATCAACCAATTGAGGAAAAGTTTGTAACTCAACCAGTGGTAAAAACTTTCAAAAAAACCCAACATGGTAATGAAACTTGATTCATTAACCAATGAGGCGTAACTTAATTACATCATAATTATAACAAACTGAAATAGTTTTGAGGCGATAAACTAAAATATCCAAATATAAAATACGTCGGGGTTGTGAGATCTATCAGGCATCGCTCATACCTCTGGGGTATTCTCGTCAGACACATGTACTGCTCCAAGAAATACTAATCACCACGTCAAAAAAAAAAAAAAAATGAAACATGGACCCACCAAGATAGAAGTCATCTGACCGTATAACTATAGTTACAGTCATCCCAAAAAGAAATAAGTACAACCACCAAAAGAAAGATATCAAGTCCCTATACAACAAAACTAATCTGATCATACTCTAGCAACTACAATAACATGGTTGACCTCCACACACTCTACAAGTACCGTCTGATGCATCATCCATCGCTCTCTTCAGAAGTCAGATCCACCCACGAGATAGGTGGCTTCGGCGGTGCTGGGACCTCAAAACAGTCTGCTACTTTAGTGATAGTCGGTAAAGGATCATTCACTGGAAAATGAAGCTCTAACTCGGCCCGCCTAGATGGGCCTACAATCTCTCGCTCCATGGGCATCGACCCCTTATCCTTTCTTCCAGTCCCTGGTCCAACCACTATATCCTCAGCTCCCACAGCGGCCTCTGCCTCCACTTTAATTGAGGAATCCTTCGTATCTTCCCAAGCTCCACTGATCCCAAGCACTAATCCAGAAGGTACCAGATAATCGATCTTCTCGCGATTGAGTTCCACAAGAAATATTGCCCCAACTTTCCTACTAGTCCTCACTACCCTGCCCGTATAAGTGGCCTTGCTTGAGATGGTGGTCATATACCCAAGCAGTCGACGAGTCTCGATTAGGGAAATCTAACGACGTCTCCCCCGTCAAGGTAATAGTCGGTGGAATGAACTCGGGTATCATCTAAGGGCAAAGCCCAAATTTCCACAATAATTATAAAGGGTCACCAACCGAAATTAACAAATAACATTTAGCAAAATTCTTATATTTTCAAATGCTCAAAAGAACCTTTCATCTTAGCATACTCCTCGAAAGGGTTTTCATATGTCCAAAAATGCATAATGAATGTTAAAAAAAATGATGTTTTAACAAATTGCACTGTCGTAGCCGAATACAACAGAGAAAATGCAGATATTCAGTTCTAAAATAGGTCTGAATCAGTCAACACTTCAAACATTAATGTTATCATTTATAAACACATAATTAACACCAAATTAATCTACCCAACTTCACACCTCAAAGAAATTACGGCAAATCACAACAACAATGGAATATGTATATACAATCATCATAGTATAACAAACATAACTCGCATGCCAAACACTCTCATGCAATGCGTATATGCCAAAATGCATGATTCCAGAATTCTAAACCAAAACCCTCATCGAAGGGCGCAAATCATAATTGTACAGCCTCTCACAGACCAGTACTAATTACCATGGTGTAATCTCTCATAGATCAGCACGATTTACTAGCGTGCAGTCTCTCATAGACCAGCACGACATACAAGAGTGCAGTCGCTCCCAGACCAGCACAATTTACTAGCGTGCAGTCTCTCACTGACCAACACGACTTACAAGAGTGCAATCTCTCACTAACTAGCACCACATACAAGAGTGCAGTCTCTCAAAGACCAGCACGATTTTCTAGAGTGCAATCACTCACATATCAGCACATTCTAGAGTGCAATCTCTCACAGATCAACACGATGCGACAATCTCCGCAAGGATAAGATGAACCAACAATTCACATGACATCACCCCGTGGCCCATCATGGTCACCACTATCACATGGCCCCATCGCGGTCACCATGTACTATGAAATGCATGAGCATACTCTAACTCTTTTCACCATAATCATTAAGTAAATCCAGCTATTAAAAGATTCTCCATTTTTAATACTCATTTAACACTAATGATTTTTCAAATACAACACAGAGCATACTCAAACATATTTATTCACACCAATTTCAATTTCCACAAACACACATAAATCACATTTCTAAATTCAATCCACACATAAATTTAATTAAATTCATTTTCCACCAATCCACACATAAATTGAATTAAATTCTTTTTCCACCAATCCACACATAAACTTTTTTCTCAAAAATTCATAATATTAATTATGAACACCTTAATTTCACCAAACATGAGTCACTATAATTTTCAAACATTAATCACCCATATTCAATCTCCAAAAGAATTAGATTTAATTATGTCAATGACTAAAATATGTATGTGTGCAATGCTGCTATGATAAACCAAACAAAGAAATTACTATTAGCTATAATAGTGAAGTCAAGAAAGGATATCATTTCCAACACACACAAAAAAACAGCAAACTGGTCAACACAGTAGTCCAACAAATGCACCATGAATGCATCAAATGCACCAAAGATACAACAAAGTAGTATATTTAATATTTCTATTTGCTTTAAGCATCAAACACTTAATTGATTTTCAACACAAAGTATTATAGAAAGCATCAAACACTTAATTTGACAGGCCAACACAAAATTCAATATTTCTATTCTATAGAGATAGCATCAAACACTACCAAAGTTTAATATAATTAATTGATTTTCAATCTTATAACATGTAGACATTTGAAACTTATGGCAGAGGCTTGAAATCACACTTGGGACTCCTTAATCAATCATACAATTTGAATTACTCCAATAATATCACTATTCCTAATTTTCCTAAACTCATATAAATCATATCTCCAAAAATTCATAATAATCGTTATGAACACATAAATCACACCAACCGTAAATCACCACAAACCATATTAATATATCAGAGTTTTCCCCACCGCTAACTTGGTGCCAACGGTCTCGATTCCTTTTCAAGACTCAAGGAGCTAACTACATAAACATGAATATTTATAACAATTTATTTACAATAAAACTAATCCAAACACAACAAAATTCCCAAAATTAAATATTTCTCACAAACCAAATTTTTAAAATCAAATAATCTATATTATTTACTTAAACTAAATAAAACAAATATTGTCCAAATTTTACATTCACATACTCGACTATTAAAGGACCGAAATATTTGAGTTAATAAAATACTATAAACATTTTTTTCTTTTTAAACTTAATCAAAGAGTAATTAAAAGAGTAACATTTTAAACTATAATCATTTTTAATTTCAATCTATCTTTTTGCTCAAACTCTTTAACTTAGTTAAAATTCGAACTTTTTCACAACTTTAACAACTCTAAATTTTTCGTTAACATTTCAACTTCAGTTCAAACTCATTTATTTGAAAATAACTCATTACGTTACTCAAACACATCAAATTTAGTCACCACACATATAAATCACATTAAATTCATTTTCTACAAATCCACACATCAAATACATCAAATTTCTTTTCCACAAAATCACAAATAATGTCCTAAATGCAAACTAAAAGTTTGGAAGGAACTCTTACCTTAACATTAGCTTTAACGAGCAATTATGGTACCGCGAGTAATTCCAATAAAATCTCCGCTCGCGACATCGCTTCCAAAGTTAGTTCACTAGCACCGTAGCGTGGAGGTGAATAACTTCCCCTTCTATCTCTTCGCGAAATGAGGTTTAGATCTAGAATAAAAATGAAGGTCTATGTTTGTGAGTTTTTGGTTTCGTGAACTGAGGAAGAAGGAAGAAGTTCTCGCAGGTTTTCTGTTTTTCCTTCTCTTTCCTTGCTTTCTTATATATATATATATTACTTAATTAATATATATATATATATATATATATATATATATATATATATATATATATTATTAAAACCAAATTACAAATATCTAGATATTTTATAAAATTATTATTTCACCCATCACTTTCCAAATCACTTTTTGTTAAAAATATCAACTATCGTCGCAACTCAGTTGACAAATACAATTTTCAGCAACCCGAGGTATTTTTAACAAAACTGACCTGTATTAAATTTTTCATAACGTAAATAAATAAAACTATTGCTCGAAGAATAATTTAATCGGGAATCCAAAAATATTTTTGGCATTAAATTCACAAAATACTAAAATACAATAATTTGGCTAAAAAGCCTCAGAGTTCAACACTGAAATACCCTAAAAGTGTATAATTTATGATTTAAAAACTATGGGTCTTACAAAACTCTTGACAAATGTTTAGAGATGTCATATAAGGAATGACCTCCAAAGACCTATGTTATTGTTGCCTCTTTGCACTTGAGATCTTTATGGACGTTGTGAAGGATTGTGAAGATATCCATCTATTCTGCAATAGAGTTAGTAAGTATGAATTTTGGAGTAAATCATTTAGTCTTGGTACATATACTTTGCTTGAATGGAATCTTACTCACAACGATATTTGAAACATTCCTTAGGCATGGAAAATGTTCTTAGTGTGGAGGTTAATGAACTCTAGAAAGATCAAAACTCTTTGAATAATTTTTTCCAACTTATTCCTTCTCTTTTCCTTGCAATCTAAACAAAACAAAAAAGGTAATAAAATAAAACTAAAACTGAATTTAAAACATTAGATTAATCTATCAACACAAATCTATAAATATAGATAAATTCTAGCTTTATCAATGTGCTCATTTCTTAGCTCAGTTTATCACAATACTTTTTTTTTTGTTCAAAAGGTTTATCCACCTTTTTGTTTGTTAGGTTAATATTTAATGTATAACGTCGGAAGTTATCATTTTTATATATCATTTCAGTTAAAATAATTCCTTTTTATAAAAAAAAAAAACAGAGAGAGAGAGATTGAACTTGTCATAGTTAGTGCTACTAGTATTAGATTTAAGAAAAAGATTGGTGCGCACCCATACAACCATTCTACTCCTTGACAGATAGAAATAGAGAGAGTGGTATGATATGTTGGTAATGTAATAGAAAAAAATATAGAGAGAGAAAACAAAGTGTTGAATGAGTGTACGAAAATTATGGTTGTTTTTGTATAAGAGATGTTAGATTTTGATATTGAGTATAACTGATTTAAAAACTTTTTGATATATTGAGTATATAATTGATTTCAATGTCGGACTTGAGTATCGTTCAATACACCACCCTTATATTTCAAAATTATTAGGTTCAAAGTATAAATAATTTAGTAGCACATCCGAATTGATAGACTCTAATATCATATAATATCATATAATATTTTCATATCAAGTTTAATTCCTCTTAACAAAATCAATCATCATGTCACTCTTTAAAATTTCCTTTTTCTAGAACTTATCTACTTAGGATTTTACAATAATTGGTTCAGAGATAATACTTATTTGATTGAATTCTTTGTAGACGATTTAATTTCATTAAATAACATTAATTTAAATCAAATCTAAAATATTATAAGAATTATTATAACTTTATAAACTATTCAAACTTCATCTCCATTCCAACTATTCTTCACCTTTGGACCAGTGGGTCCTTCCTCACCCAACACTTCTTTAGGCAAATTCTTAATAATATTTTCAAAAACATCTTTTAACTTCCCAGGCAATATCTTTTCCACCTTCCTCAACTCATCATCTATATTATAATCAATTTTTGGACCCCATTCCCTAAAATAGTTAAGCCAAGGTGGCTCTATTACAACATTTCCTAAATAATTAGCAGAAACCAATACAAATTTCCCCAAATCCATAATCATATCACTCTTAGAACTATCATTTCTAATACCTATTCCATTTTTCCCTTGTAGAACTAGACCTTCATGTGGGTATGATGCATGACCATGCAAAGAAGAATAAGCAAAAGGTCTTTTTGTTTGAAACTCAAGTTGTGAAGAATCAACCCATTCACCATTACTATGTTGCGAGAAATAGATTTTCCATAATTGACCATCCAAGTTGCTTACCCTTAATGTCACATGCTCCCAATCACCAACATGTTCACCTATTTTTCCTAATTTAACATTTATGAATTTAACTTTTGCTTTTACAGGTCCATTGAAAGGGTAGAAAATCCACATGGCAAAATCAGTGAATGTTCCTCCAAGAATTGGTTTCACATGGACATAAGATTCTGCACTTTGTAGATTTCCTTTTTTGACCCTCTCTTTGTTTGCATCATCAGCGGGTAGGTCTAGCCAATATGCATCATCATAGTTAGGATCCTGAGGAAGGTTAGTTCCATTTTGCATTATGGGATTTGGATTTGACTCTTGACCTTTCTTGTATAGTAATGCTCCATTGGAGAAAAACCAATTAACGGAAGAAGGTAAATATTCTTCATCAGGATGTAAGTATAAAAATGGAGAATAAACTTGAAGTACTGTCTCAATTTGTTTTAGATTAGGCATTATTTGTGTAATAGAATTGAGATTCTTCAAACAGGAAATTGATGGAGGGTTACTAGCCTCGCCGATTTGAGCAATGAATGTGCCGACGCAAACACCAGGAGCTTGAACACCTCTATGGGTTGGTCTAACATCATAAAAATTAAAGTCATTGAATCCCCAAATCCATGAAAAAGTTTCACATTGGTTAGTGAGGTCTGATCTTACACACTTTATTTTGTCAAGTGAAGGCTTATCTTGTGTTGTGGTGACAACATGGCCTAAAGATTTGTAACCATCAGGTGCTATTGGTAGCCAAATATAACATGTGAAATCTTGTTTAACCTTAAGAGATGCAGTGTTGATTACAAGTGTGTAATCAATTGGTTTCTTTAAAGTTGCATTTGTGGTACATGAAGATACATCCTTTGCAACAAGAACATATCCAAAAAGAGATTTGTTGTTTGGTTGGCTGTAACTTCCTAATATAGAGAATCCTTGAGGTATTTCTATTGGTTCAAACACTGTGGCACCTTGATTGTCAGGTCCACCATCATAGGAGGACCAAACTTTGTTAAATGTTGTTACTTGACATACTTGTAGTCCACCAAGATCAATGACTCCACTTGCAAAACCATTACCTGTATGTGGAAATCCATACACAATTTATTGGCTTTATTTTGGATAAACAATTTAATGGCGCTTATTATAGATATACTTATGTATAAAAAAATTTATATAAAAGAAAAATAAAGTCAAATAATTTTTATATAAAATTATAAATTGCTTTCATAAACTCTTTTTGGAGAGTTTATAAAAATAAGGTCAAAACAACTTAGGGATAATCCATAGGTACAACTCATATGATAAGGAGATTTGATATGTTGAGATGCGAATTCGAACCTAAAATATCTATCTTCTCTATATTTAGTATATGTGAATATTACTAAATATATGTATAATCTTCGTAGTAATTTATTTTCATAAAGTCTTTCAAATTGTGGTACTAATTCAAGTAGATAAATTGAAATAAATCAATAAAAAACAGCACATAATGTCACAAGAGTGAAAATGAAAATGACTTAATGAATACCCTGTGGCCAAACAGTTGGAGAAATTGGAAGCTTGAAAATGGTGTCAATAGGGCGGGATCGTGATTGATTTCTCTTGAAGGGATTCTCTACACAAGAACATGCGGTGAAACAATTATCCATTTTCTGAGTTTTCAAAGAGAATAATGTGTAAGTGTATGGAGGAATGTGTCGTTTATATAGGTAATAGCGATTTTTGCAAGAAATGTATTCCTTCGAGGACAAAAGTGTGAAGACAGAAAACTCTCTTCATATAAAAATTAAACACAATGGATATCCCCAATGATGTGTCGTACAAGGAAACACTTTTGTTAGCATAGATAAACTTGTAACATTGTTCAACTTCACTTACACACTAAGTTGTTTGTTAAAGGACTTGCTTGTCTTGTTTATCTTACATCCCTTTACATGAACGACTTGCTTTCAAGTTCTAATTAGGTTGGTTAACAAATAGACACACGTATATACATATATACATGTATGTGTGTATATTAGTAAAAAAAAAACAAAATTGTATGTGTCACATCTTTAAATTAATAGTGATTGTGTGCATTTGACGTTACATTCATAGGTAAAACACCTTTAAATTTGTTTTTGTATTGAACTTTACTAACGGCAAATATAAATACGTTGTTATTAATATTAGAGGCTTCTATGTACATTGATAAATTAAAGTGTTTCAATAAAATTGTTCCTTTAATTAATAAATTAATTATTATTTTGTGAATTTATTGTTTGTAAGTATTATACTAATTTTTTGTATATATTTTTAAAAAAAAAAATTCAATATTCACTATTATTCGTAATAATAAATCCAATTTTTTTTTAAATATTATTTTAACTGATACTTTTTATAAATGATATTTAAGTATTACAATCTTTTAAATTATATTAAATAAAAAATCATTTAATTATTAATTTAAAAACTAAATATATTGATACATATTAATTTTACACATATATCGTTGAATTCCTTGTGTTGGCATAGAGGTCCAATCCTATAATATCTTTATAGTTCTGCTCCCCTGCTACAATTATCAAACCAACCATATATACTTTTGTATGAAATATCTTGTGAAATTATGATCATCACTAGATTTGATTAATGAACTTTTTTTAATTGAGGAAGAAGAATTCGTGCAAAACAGAGTACTCTGCTATGCATGATTGAGAGGGAGCATGTAGTAACATAAACTAAAGTGGCACGAGAATATATTTTGTTAGGGAGATTCAATAATGTATTTTCGATTCTGGTATATTTATTTTATAAATCAATAAATTAAAAACTATTTTTATGTTGGATTGTGCCAACGTATGTTGAGATTTAACAAAACATATTATTTTATTTAAAAAAAAAATTAATAATCATAATTTATCAAAATTATTTTTTGTTATTAAATTATTATTTTATAAAGTAGGTCGATATAATTTTTTATTGTTTGTATAAATTGTGGTGGATTTTGACCAAATTTTTTTTAGGCCAAAATTGTTTAGTAATGCATTTAAAATTTAAATTCCACGTAATAACAATAAGAGAAATGATAATATGCATCTTTAGGGAACTTGTTAGTATAATAAAGATATAAATTTTGTATTGAAATTTATGCATTTTCTCTTTTACTAAAGCTACGTGGATTCAACATGTAATGGTTTATTTTATTTTATTTTTTTTTTAAGAAAAATCTTGATGGTTAAAATACATTAAATCTCCATAGGAATGTTTGGGACTTGAGTTTTAGTGCGGAAGTTTTATGTTTTTCAAATTCAAATGTTATATATGATCAATTATCATGTTAATTTTGGTTGAAATTGAGGAAATTGAAATAGTTTGATATTGCTCAAAATTCTAAAAGAAGAAAAGCTCAAAACAATATATATGATTCTAGTTTTTTTATTTCAATTCACATCAATCATAAATACTTTAAGTTATATTTAACTCTTTCTTTTTCTCTCTTGTTTTAGAATTTTGTGAGGTAGTTAGATATTTACTTAGGAGAGTGCGGTTACATTGGGGGTGTGGCTTATTTGAGAGAATTATTTGTGTTATAACAATTTTCACGTAGAGTTATTATTTGGTCATAGTTTTTTATCTGATTTGGAGTTTCCACGTTATGTTTTTGTGTTTGATTGTGTTCTTTAAATTTTTGTGTTTATTTATTTTCCCAACATTTGACATCATAGCTTTTGGTTCAGTTCAGACAAATAAAATTTTTAGTATGCTCTGTGATTGCGGCTTTGTTTAATCTTTTACATAATAAAAGAAGAGTTATATTATAGAAGTATTAATTAGGCAAAATTCTAACTAAGAAAATATTTAGTTATTAAGCGGTCAATTGTGGCTCATCTCTCTTTTGTCGAAACCTACCTAGTGCATGATTATAGTATGTTTATGTTAAGTTTGAAATAGAAAAATTTGATGGAAGAATCAATCAATTTTGGCTTGTGTAAAATTCAAGTAAAAAAGTTTTGATATAATCATGATTATACAAGATGTTGATTAGCATATGAATATTGGTTGATGTTAATGTAAGGTGTATTGTGAGATTTTTTCGATTGTGGAAGAACTTCGTGATAAAGCCAATATGGAAGTTATACTATAAAATTTTCAGCTTGGTTTTGGCATATGTAAAAAATTCTTGAAGTGATTTAGCTTCATGTGAAATTTTTTAAAGTAGTTTAGCTTCAAGTGAAATTCTTTGAGTGGTTTGAAAAGTTGAGAATACTTTTTATGGCGAACTATGATAGTTCTTTTGAACTATAATTGTTGGTATAGACAATAAAAGTTGAAAATGCATCAATTTCAATTAAGGTGGAGATTGTTGGATTTTGGTTGAAATTAAGGAAATTGAAATAGTCTTAATTGCTTGGAATTGAAATAATAATGAGGTGTTAAATGATAAAATAATAATATTAAAAATAAAATGCTCCGAACATAATAATAATAATAATAATAATAATAATAATAATAATAATAATAATAATAGATAACCAAAAAAACAAAATAAATAAATTATTGTCTATTATGTCCATCAATTTTTTATACTAAAAAACGTTATTTAATGATTCAAATTGATAAAAATCAAATTGATCGAGAATCATACAATTTAAAATTGCTAAAACCGAAAAAAATAATCTACAAACTCAGTATCAAATTTAATAGCATAACACCACAAAATATCAACAATTATGACATAATTGAAGTGTTTAGTATACACATGTATTTTGAGCTGTAACGTATAACAACTGATTGAGTCATTGATTGAATTTGAATAAACACTTAATTGAAATTAATTTGTCCATCTAAACTATATGAGCACCACATATAAAAAAAATTGTTGGAGAAGTGTTTTACTACGCGAAAAATAATATTTTACAGCACTTTTTTAAAGCCATTTACAATGCTTTTTTAAAAAATTAAGTGTTGTAGTATCTAGAGTTGTAAAAAGATACAACATCGCTCTTTAAAATAAAAAAGCACTGTAAATCCATTCTAAAAACGGGTTGCTTGTTGTACTAGTTTTACAACATTTTTTCAAAAAAGCACTGTAATAGGTGCATTCCTTTATTTCAGTTAGATCTATTTCTGGGATTATATCAACAATTTCCTTCATGAATCGCAATATATAGCATTCGCAGTCTATGTTGTTAGTTTGACGGAGACACTTTAAAATAAAACATATAAGTCATGTGATTTAAAGGCATATATTTCAAACCTTTAATGGAATCCATGTGACTTATTTGACTTTTGCTTCGACACTGTAACACCCCTTTGAGCTTGGAAAACTTGTAAAGCACTATCAAATAAATGTGATTATTAGCATTAGCAAACACATTATTTACATATATATGTAAGAAATTAATGAATAAATGAATACAATACCTAAAGAGTGTGGAGAAATACGTAGGGTTTGTAGGGTTACGACTTCGTTTAAGAAGGAACAACGAGAATGCACAGAAATACGAACGGTTCGTATGGCAGAGTAGGGTTCACAATGACAAGAGTACGTAATAATGTTCGTAGGGATAGTAACAAATATGAAGATGTTTTGCAATGGAGATGGTTAACAATATGGTTCGTAGGGACAGTGGAGTTCGCAATGAGAAGGATAATAAAGAGGAGGAGGACACTGAAGCGTAGTGAAGTTTATATAATGAAGAGGAAACTGAAGTGGTTTATTGTTATATATAAAATCCTATTATAACGCTTTTTTGAAAGAGCGCTATAAAAGACATCCTTATTTTATTTTTTAAAAGCCTATTACAGCGCTTTTTTATAAGCCTTTTAAAGCGCTTGTCCAAAAGCATTGTAAAAGACCTCCTTATTTTATTTTTTAAAAGCATATTACAACGCTTTTTTAGAAGCCTTTTAAAGCGCTTGTTCAAAGGCGCTATAAAAGTCCTCCTTATTTTATTTTTTAAAAGCCTTTTACAACGCTTTTCCAAAAAACGCTCTAATAGGTTCTTTAATTATATGAATGTGCAAGTTTTTGACAGATTTACTGTTATATATAAAACCCTATTATAGCGCTTTTTTTGAAAGAGCGTCATAACATACCTCCTTATTTTATTTTTTAAAAATCTATTACAGCGCTTTTTGACAGTCCTTTTAAAACGCTTGTCCAAAAGCGCTGTAAAAGACCTCATTATTTTATTTTTAAAAGGTCTATGACAACGGTTTTTTAGAAGCCTTTTAAAGCGCTTGTCCAAAAGCGCCGTAAAAGACCTCCTTACTTTATTTTTTAAAAGCCTTTTACAACGCTTTTTCAAAAAGCGCTCTAATAGGTCATTTAATTATGTGAAAGTGCAAGTCTTTTACAGGACTTGTCAAAAAAGCGCTTTAAAAGCTATGTAACATAAAGTGAGAGCGCTATATTTTATAGAGCTTGTGTTTAAAGCGCTCCAAAAGCGTTGTAAAATATTATGTGATGACGCTTCAGTTTACATCGCTTTTGAAAAAGCGTTGTAAAAGCCTTGTAAACATTATGTGCAAGCACTATGTGACCCTATATGACCCTACAACAGCGCTTGTCAAAAAGCGTTGTTGTATCCTCAGTTATTTTTAAAATATTGTACAACGGCGCTTGTATTTAATAAGCACTATAAAAGGCGCGCTATAAAATGACATTTTTGGCGTAGTGTTTCAAGCTACAAAATAGTCTTAAGCCACTCATCTTTACTACTAAATGGATAAAGAAGGGCTAACAATAAGAAAAATACAAGTTTTAGGCAGCAATAGACAACTAGGTTTTAAAATCATTAAACAAATGTATTTCATCAAGAAACATTAATTTTATAAAAAAATTAAAATATTCGATTTCACAATTTACATTAAATTAAATTTAAAAATGGGTGGACGGATAATTCAACGGATATAAACTAAAGGTTAAGGAATAGGAAGACTCATTTCAAACCCGTGCAAGAAAAAAAAGTGTTAACATAACAATTAATTACTAAATTTGACAGTTTAAAAAAAATGAAATAAAACAATATCCAAAAATATTTAAATAATACAGTAATAAAAAATATTATGATATTTATTTTATATCTTTACTGAAATTAATGATCAAAATAAGAAATTTAATTTACAATAATCCAAATGAGAATGTAAATAATTGCATTTTTTTCAGGTCTGATATTGTAATTGTAAATAGTTAAACTTTTAAAATAACTCATACAATTATTTAAATTTTGTGTCAAACATTCAGTCTCACTTGATATGATTTTCACGGACTCAAGTGTATGTACTATGTGTTCATTAAATTTTCTTAATGCATTTGACATATACTTAAATGTTTTTAATAAATTTCACATATGCTTTAAATTTAAGTTATTAACCGATAATTTTTTTTTTTATAGATTAATAGAATATATGTAACCGTGCGTAGAATGTTAATTTACAAGTTCGAAAATGACTTACAAAAAGGTCGTGTCTATTCTATGGCTTTAGAGTCGCAACCAATAGTGGATCGTACCATACCATAAAACATAAATATAAGTTGACTTTTCAATTTAATATCAGCTTGAAAATTGCTAATGATGAAAAGATTTCTTCCAATGTTTATCCTATTTTCAACCCTAGTGTGATTTCTTTGGGTGGGTGATTATGATACCGACTTTTTGGTAGGCCAATACCAAATATTTACTTTTATATACCAAACCAAATATTTAATTTTATCTTTAATCATAATCTTAATGTCTAAAATCATGAGTTAGGAACAAGCAACAATATAGAAAAGAATTTCAAAGGTAAAAATACTTAGACTTTTGATACAATAACTAGAGTCATAAACTCTAAAGTTACATAATGATGTCCATAGATAAAATTGTAGAGGCGAGGGTGAAAGATCATCCAAGACATAAAACCCAAAATTTTGATAGATTTTTAAAGTTAACTTAATAAATCCTTCGTTTATATTACAAGTGCTGCCGCCCCGTTTTATCCTAATTCCACGTACTTATGTCCCCTTAAAATTATACAGCTATTCATGAACTACAAGTATAATCTCTTCCTTTAAATGTAACTTTGATTGCTCGCGACATAACAATCCAAACCCTATCTTAAATTCTCTCTAATTTTGCTATGGAAATGCACCAAACCTTGTTTTTGACACAAAATCCACCGTCAAACTCGTAAACAAGTGTTTTTTGTCCCTTAGATGAATTGTTTTTGGGATTTTCTGGAAACCACGTTCACCTTTTCAAAAAACGGACATTATTTTTGGATTCCTTTCGTCAAATTTTTTAAGAGTTCTATAGTTTTTTGTTGTTGTTTTGACTCCGATTTTGCTCCTAAAGTTATTATGTATTATTTAACATTGATTTTTATGCCTCACATAATTTATCAGTCGCGTTTCAAAGCTTTTATGAACTTGTTGTTTATTATCGAATTTGTTTGTTGTATGTTGTCCATCCACGCTTGCTGTGAGAAAGCGACTAAATAAGGGATAAGAGAGCATTTAAATTCATGTGTATAATATATTATAAGATGAATGAAAAAATCGTATTTTCCATCGATTCATTTAGGCTCTCTATGAAGTAGTCTTTTGAGGGATAAATTAACTAATGTGAAAATATGGAAATTGTGAGATTAAAATATGGAATATAAATATTTATTAGGTGTTAACTGATTTAGTTTTGTTTAATTTGTGTTATTTGATATTATTGTCATATTAAGTGTCGAATGAATTTTGTTCATATGTTTGATTAGACGAGTTTATGTGATGTGATAATAAAAGATTGATGCATTCTACGATATAAATTTATGTGACGTGATGATAAAAGATGAATTCATTATGATAAGTTTATGCGACGATGATGTATGATTGATGATAGTGATATTTATAATTTGTGATGAGTTTATGTGATGATGATGTATGATAGTGATGTTATAAATTTGGGATGAGAATTTTGAAGTAACTCCATAGTTGATGAAATAATGATGATTCCAACTTGTGCTAAAGATAATGCTCTTAATGGAGTAGTCTATGTCAACGATGGGAGAAAATAGATGTTGAGAATTTTTGGAGATTATTTTGTCATCATATAGGTAGAGTCTGACAAGCCTAGTGATGTTGTACGGAAGTAATGTCATACCCTAAGCCCCAAAATGACATATATAATAATTTATACAAGATTTTTTATAGTAAGATTCGTAGCGGAAAATTTATTTACAAGAAAATAAAAAATTTTGTAACTAATTTAGGATATCACGTTTCTCACAGTACACATGGAACATTTCAAATTTTATTACTTGATTAAAACAATTTATCTCAATGAACTTGATTTTACAATAAATTCTTATTTTAATTCCTAAAACTTACAAGTACTAAGGTTTTCATATAAAAAGTCATTTATAATTACATAACTAAAATACAAATTACATCTCTAAATTTCTGGTGTCACCTATGAGAGCGGAGTTTCCCCAAAACTTGAACTTCAAGACTCATTAACTTGTAATAACTGCGATTTCGCAAACGCATGGATAAGTCAGTCAAACACAAACAATATAGAAGGTGATTTTGAAATCATGTTAATAGTATAATATAAGTAAGAAGAACACACAAACAATCATAATACATTGTATCATAACACAAACTTTCTTCAAGGAAAAATATCACATTATAAAGTTAAAACCACTCAAGTAAAGTCAATGCATTCACTATAATATCAAATCATCTAAGAGAAATTATCATCACACACAATACTATTAATTAATCACAATAAAACAATCACAAGAAAATGCAATGCTATGCATGAACTTATATTCTACTTCACAATATGGTATCATTCTAACTCTGAAGTACTTGGTTAGGAGGCTTGATATTGTGCCCCTATCTTGGTGGACAGACAATTCAAATTGGCCATGTCTTTATAGATCCCCTCAACTCAATCCGAGACACATATACGCGACAGTCGAGGTAAACGTGTGTTGCGTGGTAGCTCCCGATATTTGGAGTGCTACCTCTAAGTTACCAAGGAATTCCCCACCTGAATACCTCTAAAGTCTAACAATCTTGTCATAAGGTTCAACGACAAACTACCACGATAGGGCTTGTCAAGCCCTACGTATATGATGACAAAATAATCTCCACTTCATAAATTCTCATAATTTATTTTCTCCCCTCATTAGCTTAGACAACTTCATTAAGAGCATCATCTTTACGAATCATCATTATCCAATTAACTATGGGGTACTTAAATATTCTCATCATAATTTTATAACTTCATTAAACATACATAATCATGATCATCATATAAACTCATCACAATTTTATAACATCATTATCATCAATCAAACATCATCATTATCATCACATAAATTTATCACAAATTTATATCATAAATCACACATCATCATCAAATGAACTTACATCATACACTGCATTCAAATAAACTCGTTTAATCAAATATATGCACCGAATTCATTTGAAATCAAATATCACAATAATATCAAATATTACATATTTAACGAAATTAAATCAATCAACACCTTATAAATATTTCTATTCCACATTTTAATCTCACAATTTCTATATTTTCACATTAATTAATTTACCACTCAAAGGACTACTACCATACGAAACGAGCACAAATGAATCATTGGGAAATACGATTTTTCCGTTCATCTCACAATATATTATACCCATGAACTCAAATGCTCTCTCACCCCTTACCTTATTTCGGCACCTTCATATACGAATACGATTCCACAAGCAAACAGTCTTTGTTCTTTGACTCTTTGTCCTTCAATCGATCTAATTTGAGAATTTATAGGTAAACGTCAAAATAAATTATGAGAAGATACTCTAAAAACTAAATTCGAAATTTGATCAACGAAAATTACCATAAATCAGAAAACCCATCAATGGATAATATAGCCACTTTTTACACGGCCGTTTTAGCGTTTGTTTCACGCAAATCGGACTTACGATGAAGAAGAATGGTTCAAAGATTTGTACAAACGGAGAAGTCGAATATTTGGAAGAGAAATAAGGGTTGTTAAAAATCTAGAAAATTGTGTTGAATTGACTAGTTAAATGAATGAAACAATGTACTCAAATTTGGGCAAAATGAAGAAAGTTTTTTGGAACAGTTGTTAATCATTGGTGTCAAAGGATTAAACAATGTACTCTTATTTATTTATTTATTTTTTTATCAACATAATTAGGGTTAACACGGATCAAACACATTGGTCCCTTTATTTATTTTATGTTTTACTGTTATTATTTTTATTTTGCTAAAACAAAATCAATTGTTACTTAATTTCATTTTTAATACTCTTCCATACATCAATTAATTTTCAAAACATTACTAATATTTCAAAACTAATATATAATGAATTAGAGTAATTAAAATAATTAACCGTTTAAAAAGATACATATTATTAACAATCCAAACTGTCATATTCAAATTAATCACTATATTATACTTATTTGAAAAATATTCACGTTATAATAATACTATTATTAGAGAATAGTCAAAATTATAAAATAAATAAATATGACAAAAATACTTTATGTTAATTACTAAATAATATAAATATATATATATATATATATAATCATAAATAAAAATTAATAAAATCAAACACAATATTACTGCGATCTTAAGATATTATGTATAGAATAAATAAATAAATAAATAAATAAAATAAATTTAAAAATAATTAAATATGATTAAGTGAACATTTTACATTAGTCAAACACACTAGAAAATATCAAATTAATTATCAACTCATATAATAAATATAAACACTCCTAACTACTTATTTGAAAAATATTCACGTTATAATAATACTATTATTAGAGAATAGTTAAAAT
>JBBPBS010001045.1:1008826-1036890 GCA_037974835.1 Cicer judaicum
AATATGACAAAAATAATTTATGTTAATTACTAAATAATATATATATATATATATATAATCATAATTCCAAAATAAATATATAAAAATTAATAAAATCAAACACAATATTGCTGCAATCTTAAGATATTATGTATAGAATAAATAAATAAATAAAATATATTTAAAAATAATTAAATATGATTAAGTGAACATTTTACATTAGTCAAACACACTAGAAAATATCATATTAATTATCAACTCATATAATAAATATACATATTAAACTCTCCTAACTACTTATTGCTATTATAATAGATATAGAATCAATCACTCTTTAATAACATACTTTATATATAATTCAAAAGAAAAAAAAATCTGATGATAGAAATACTATTTCACAATAACAAATATTTAATAATTAAATTCATTCAATTGACATAAACACTGAATATGTTTTTGAACTATTTAAAAAATAAAATAAAATGGTAACTTTAACAAAATAACGAGTTATCTTTGTTTCTTTTATGACGACGAGTCATTGGGGTAACTAGTCCCTCCTACTCATGGAGTCAATTAGTTAAAACAAATATAACTGTAGTTATTCAAATTCAAACATGAGTAGTTAAAAGTATCTTTAATTTGGTTTAAGAGTGCGAAGACGGCGCAACAACTCCTACTCCTTACTTCAAGCTAAAATTCACTTAATTACACATTCACATTAATTTATTTGTAACTTACAAGTAGTAACAACAACACTTACATCAATATATAATCAATAATTCAATTGAAGCAATATAAAACTATTTCACTTTTTGATGCTCTCGACTATTCTAACTCTATACACTAATTCCCAACAATAAGAACACTTCAAACACAAACAATTTAATACTTACATAATTATATACACATTCACATACTTAATTCAAAGATTAGCACCAAAATTTTAGTTCATCTCATAATTCAAATGATCTAACATATACTCATATAACTCTAAGTGCTCCAAATCGATCATGATTATATTTTCTTTTGAGTTAATCCTCACTTAAATGTTACAACAAACTAAAAATTGATTTCTAAACTTGAATTATTATAAAATGTATCACTAATCATTTAGCACACAAAAAAAAATCATTGAGAATTCAAAATTTTCCTTAAATTACATTTTCCATAAATTACGTCTAAATTAAAACAACTAAAATAAATCACAAGTATTTTTAAAATTTCACGCGTACTTTAATCATCAAAAACGCATTTCTAAATAATTAATCACTATTATTTTCAACTTATATTTTGAAAGAAAATTTAAATTATATATATAGATAGATAGGAAAATTTCTAATTAATTAACATTTCCAAAATCGTTCCAATTTATTTTCATATTTTCTCACAACTTCGAAAAAAAATAAAATTGCATGTTTACATATATTAAAGTATTGTACTTGACACAAAACTTAAGGCATAATTGGTTATGATAGTGAATCACTCTAATTGAGAAATATACAAAATAACAACATCCTCTCACACCAACTACTCAATAGGCTTATAGATACATCCCCAGTTTCTATCAAACGCCTAAAGTATAACACACCAACAATTTTAAAGATTGTAGTCATATGTTCTAACCTTAAAAATTAGGGGAAAAAAATGCAATTTTATAATTAAAAAAAAAATTGGTAAAATAAATTTCAGTCTATGTACACATACTAATCTACATGATGTATACAATTTTGTTAGATTAATTCACATAACAAGAAAATTATACAAACATGTCACCTTTCATATTAAACTCAAATATATATTTCAACAATAATAACACAACAACTACAAAATATACTAAAAAAATAATATTTTTCCTCATAAAATACATCGATGATAGAATCCAAAATTTAGAAATTTTTTCAAAAATAAAAAAGTTCCACTGCCTCTTTTTACTTTTATTTTTGTACTATTATAAATCATTAATGAGTTCTTAAAATCTAAAACTCTAACATCAAGTTAAACTTTAATGAATTCATAATATCAGAATCAGTAAATCAATCATTCCATAGGAAATATCCCAACACACTCACTATTCACTATTCACATCAACCCCTCTAAACCAATATAACAACAAATCTTTTTTATTTTCTTAAAAATAAAAAATAGTAAAATATGGTATACATTTTCAACTATTTTAAGTATTAAATAAAATCTTTATTATAGAATTATTGTTATTTTATAAACCAATAAAAATTCAATTCAATTTAATTTATTTAAAATAATCACGAGTAATTCAAACAAAAGTATTTTTCATTTTACAAAATAACACTACACGAAAAATATCATTATATAGCGCGCCTTTTACAGCACTTACTAAATACAAGCGCTGTTGTAAATATATTTTAAAAATAACGGAGCATATAACAGTGTTTTTTTGACAAGCATTGTGAAAAAAAAGTTGTTGTAGGGTCATATAGCGTTTGCGCATAATGTTTGAGAGCATATAACAACACTTTTACACAAACGCTGTAAAATGAAGCGCACTCACATAATGTTTTATAGCGCTTTTTTCACAAGCGCTGTAAAATACATGCACTTTCAAATAATTAAATGACCTATTAGAGTGCTTTTGTTACAAGCGCTGTAAAAGACATGCACTTTCAAATAATAAAATAACCTATTAGAGCGCTTTTGTTACAAGCGCTGTAAAAGCCTTGCGCTTTCACATAATTAAAGAACCTATTAGAGCACTTATTTTAGAAGCGCTATAAAATCATTAACTTTAAATAAAAATCATTTACTTTAAATAAATAAAAACAAATTTACGTACCCTCATCATCACCTCTACTCTGGGAACCCTTATCTCCTATATGTATTGTGCGGCCATCTACTACTCCTCCTTTAAAAAAATTGGATACGTTGTCTTAGGTACTGTATTTATTAATTTGTTGTTGCCAAAAAATCTTTAGTTTTTTAATAATTGAAAACTAATAAATTATTACATAATAAATCTTTTCTGTTTTGAAATTGTTACATAATAATGGACCTTGGTTTCCATTTTCCAATATAAGATATGTGTACTATATATTAGTATAATGTTATCAGTATCTTATTATTTTTGTAACTGCATTTATATATGTCATATAATATGGACCGGAAATGGATGTCTTCCAATCGATTGTCAAAAGAGTATGAAAATAGAGTGAAGGAGTTTGTTGAGTTTGCAGTGAAGAATGCAAAAGATCCAAATAGAGTCGTTTGTCCTTGTTTAAAATGTTGTTTTGGAAAATGCGTTAGAGAAGATGAATTGGAAGGACATTTAGTATGAAATGGAATTGATCAAAGCTATTCATGTTGGATAAGACATGGTGAGAAAAAAAAAAGAAACATTAATTTTGAGAATGGTTCGACATATGCTTCAACTGACTTCGATACAAATACATATGAGCCAGACCGATTTGAGGAGATTGCAAAAGCAATTGAAGAAGATCTTCGGGATTGTCCTAAAATGTTTGAGAGTTTGTTGAGTGATGCAGAGAAACCATTATATAATGGTTGTACTTAATTCACAAGACTGTCGGCGATATTAAAGTTGTACAACTTAAAAGCGAGTAATGGATGGTCTGATAAAAGCTTCACATAATTGTTAACACTCTTAAAAGATATATTTCCAGATGATAATGAACTTCCCAGTCGAACCTACGAGGCTAAACGGATTTTGTGCTCTATTAACATGAGTTACGAAAGGATTCATGCGTGTCCTAATGATTGCACATTTTATTTCGATACGAATATAAATTACTAAAGGCGTGTCCGAAATGCAATGTCTCTCGATATTAGAAGAAAAAATCTACTCCAACAAAAGTCGTGTGGTATTTTCCTATAATACCAAGATTTAGGCACATGTATTGCAGTGAAGAAGATTCAAAACACTTGACATGACATGCATATGAAAGGAAAAAATTGTTTTATGTAAATTTGTACACGAAGTTAAAGCTCCAGATGAATACTCTTCAAACATTAAAAATTTGGTTTGTATGAAAGACCTCAAGTTAAAAGGTTTGAAGACCCATAATTTTCATATTCTAATGGAGCCTTTGCTACCAATAGGTATACGTTCCATTTTACCTGAAAAAGTTCGACGAGCCTTAACTAGATTATGTTTCTTCTTAAAGGAAATTTGTAGTAAAGTGATTGATCCTAAAAAATTCTCGACATTGTAGAGGGAAATTGTTGTTACTTTGTGTGAGCTTGAAAAGTATTTCCCACCCTCGTTTTTTGATATAATGGTTCACCTTACTATTCATCTAGTTAAGGAGACACAACTTTGTGGGCGAGCTTATATGAGATGGATGTATCCGATAGAATGATATATAAAAATATTAAAAGGGTACGTAAAAAGTAGAAGTCGACTAGAAGGTTGTATTGCTGAACGTTACATTGTTGAAGAAGCTGCTGAATTTTGTACTGAATATCTGTCCAATGTTGAATCCATAGAGCTTCGCATGTCTCGTCATTCGGGAAAAATATCAGGAGAAGGGGTACTTGGAAGGAGACTAATGACTATATCAAGGACAGAATGGGAGTAGACACAATTGTATGTTTTGCACAATGATGATGAGGTTCAACCATATGATACAATACACATGGATCAGTTATCTCGTTTGAACATGAATATGAATCAAAATTGGATAACTCGAGAGTACAATCAAAGTTTTATAACATGGTTAAAAAATCACATAAAGTCAAAGTTTGATATTGACCCGGATCAATTTCATAGAGATTGAGGTGGCTAGCAAATGGTCCGAGTATACATGTCTTTTCTTAGACTTATTATGTTATTAATGGTACACATTTTATACCAAATAACAAGATGATCAAACCACTATACAAAATAGAGGAGTCACTCTTTTAGCTGAAGCAAAGCATGCCTCAAGTGCAAAAGACAAAAACCCAATATATATATATATATATATATATATATATATATCATATTTTGGGGTTATCGAGCGCATATGGGATTTAGACTACACAATGTTTCATGTTCCCATATTTGGTTGCAAGTCAGTCGATAATAATAATCGCGTTCGGATTTATGAGTCAAGGTTCTTGCTTGTCGATTTTAATAGGGTGGGATACAAAGACAAGCCTTTTATTTTAGCGTTGTAAGCTCAACATGTGTTTTATCTCACCGATCCTAATGATGATAAATGGTCTGTTTTCCTATCGATCAATAAAATAAGTGATGATAACAATAATGATGAAGATGATGGTAATGATCTTTTATTTGCATCACAACAACCTCCTGAAATTGATTCAACTGATGATGGTTTATATCTTAGAGATGATCATCATGACGGAATTTGGATTAATCCATCGTTTCATATTGTAAATTGACAAACAAATATGAATCCCACCAGGAAATGAAGAAGGGCATCTTAATGTACATGTTTAATTGTTTTATATAAGCCATGTAATCTGAATTGAGTTAATGTAATTTAATTGTTTTATACAAGCAGTCATGTATTTGATTTGAGTGTTTTATACTAAGTTCATGTAACTTAATATAAACTAGTAATCTACATGAACTGAATTGAATATAAATTAGTAATTTACATGAATTGAACTGAAAAAGAGCCATCTAAAAATTAAATAAGGAGGTCTTTTAGAGCGCTTATTTGAAAAAGCGCTCTAAAAGGCTTTTAAAAAAAATCAGTCATATAACATAAGAAAACAAGGAGGTCTTTTACAATGCTTATTCTACAAGCGCTGTAAAAGATCCTTTTAAAAATAAAATAAGGAAGCCTTTTATAGCACTTATTTGAAAAAGCGCTCTAAAAGGCTTTTAAAAAAAACAGTCATATAACATAAGAAAACAAGGAGGTCTTTTACAGCGCTTATTCTACAAGCGCTGTAAAAGAGCCTTTCAAAAATAAAATAAGGAGGCCTTTTAGGGTGCTTATTTGAAAAAGCGCTGTAAAAGGCTTTTAAAAAAAACAGTCATATAACAAAGGAAAACAAAGTCTTTTACAGCGCTTTTCCCACAATCGCTGTAAAAGAGCCTTTTTAAAAATAAAATAAGGAGGTCTTTTAGAGCGCTTTTCCAACAAGCACTATAAAAGGCTTCTAAAAGAGCGCTGTAATAGGATTTTATATAAACAGTAAACCGCTTCAGTTTCTTCTTCATAACGTAAACTTCACTATCATCTCATCTTCATCATTATTTTCTTCCTTTGTGCACCCTATCATGTCTTCCATTACGAACCTTATTTCCACGATCATCTCTACCTGTTCGAATCATATTTCCATCAACGATCATCTCTCCCATTACACACCATCTATTTTCATTGAAATACGTTACTCTCATTATGTATTTCTTCGAACCATATTTCTACAAATCGTATTTATGCGAACCCTCATTTCTGCACATTATTTCTTCGAACCCTCACTTAGGTATTGATTTTATTAATTGTTTTTATCACTAAAATGCATGTTGAGCTTGTTGAAGTTATACTGATACTGATACGTACTTAGAATACTGCATGTTGAGCTTGTTGAAGTTATACTAAATTGCATGTTGAACTTGTTGTGGAAGTTTGCAAAATCGCATTAATTACAAGTTAATGAGTCTAGAAGTTCAAGTTAGAGGAAGCCTTGCTCTTATAGGTGATACCTAGAATAAGAGTTATAAGTTGTTTCTTTTTATTTAATTAGATATTTTTTTTTTGTATGAAAATGATAGCATTTCAGCAATTGTACTGAATTATTGAAAGTAATAATTAAAAGGGTAGTACCGAGTGATATTTTTCAAATATATCTCTCAAGATATGACCCTCAATTATGCATAATTCAACACATATAAGACAAGTATCATATTCTTCCAATAATTGTAGTAGAATATCATCATTATAATCTCAAACAAAGAAGAAACAAACTACTAGCACACAACATTAGTAAGCTCAACAAATAAAAATAGAAAATAAAAAAACATTTATTGTTGAAAATTAAAAATAAAAGAAACACAAAAAATTTATTGCAGAGTAAAAAATTTCAATTAAATAAATATATTGTAACTCAATTGTGATATGACAATCCTTGGAAACGGCGTTAAAAACTTGATAGCATTTCAACAAGTCTACTGAATCGTTGCAAGTAATAATTAAAATGGTAATACCAAGTGTCGAACTCAAGGATTGCATTTTACTATTGAATTGTGTTTAATTACTAAAATTGAACAAAAGGTTTTTGAATTGATTGAAATAATATTTGAAACTAACAAGAGTGTTAGAATTGAACTTATATGATAAGAAAAATGTCAAGGATGAGTTTCACTTCGAATCCAACCTAGGTTTCTAATTTGATCATGTTTAGTAAATTCCTTTATTGAACTATCACACAATTATCTTTATTTTTCTTGCTCTATTGTGTTAGTCACAAAACCTTTAATTCCAAAGTAATCCCTAATTCCTTAATGGATGTAAGATTAGAATTAAACTTTACAGTACGAGCATTATCTTATTAAACTACTTCCTTTACAAATAATTCACTTGGTTTCTTGACCTGCATTTATCCCTAGACTATAATATCATGAATTTTCCATGTCAAGCATTCGTAAATTCCACTTCCATTTCATAATACGAATCGTAAAACATTTTCAATTTGATCAAGTAATAAAAGCATTAAACACAGAGATGAGTAAAATAATTCAATAAACTTATTCATAAAATTAGAAATCAAATCAAACAAATAAGAGTTTCGTCTTGTTTCACTCATCCCTACCAAATAGGGTTTAATTACTCATGATAGAGATACAAAGGATAAAGATTAAAGAATAAATACAAGAAAGATTCATGAACGATTCTTCATAAAAATCAATCAATGGTGTTAGAAATAATCGTCTTTGAGTTTCTCTACTAGGGCATAAGTCTCCAAACTTCTCAATAGTAAAAAAGATCCATAGAAAGTGAGAAAAACATATTTTTATACATTCATCAGCATGCCACACGCATCACGCACGAGATTTTCTCTTCAGGTGCATTGGGTAGATTCATGAAGGCAGAAATGTGTCGGAGGCGCGGGTTTTGGGTTTCTAGCGCACAACATCTGATGTCTGACATTTGTTGTATTTTGTCTCATCTTTCAAGTCTGAAGTTGATTTTGGTGTCTTCATAATATTTGTAGCTATGGGTCGTAGCTTTAATTGGCACTTGGTTTGACTCTAATTGGACATCGACAACTCCAGATATGACTGAAATACTCCACATAGGTCATGTTGATTTCTCACCAAAATTCAGCACTGCACTAAAACAAAGAACAACGCAAAACTATGAAAAATCTCTACTTAATCAAGGATATAAGAACATAAATATTTTATTATATGCAAGAACTAGGATCAAAAAAAATATCAAATAACTCTTTAAATTAACTAATGATTGAAGATAAATAAGACTAAAAACATTGAAAAATATGTATATGATGAAGAATCATATGAAAATCTTATAAGTACTGGTAATTGTTTGGAATTATAGTAAGATATTATAGTTAAATCAAGTTTATTACAATTGTATTGTTGTATAGGAAGACAAAAGTCTAAAGTGTTCTAATAGTATTTTGAAAAATGTGATGCTAAATAAGTCATAATTTTTTTTTCTTTTAAAGATTTTTTATTTTCCACAACAAATTTTTATAAAAATATGGTATAAATTAATATCTACTTGGGGTAGCTATCTACTTCCCATATTTCTACCTCTTAAAGTTAATGCACTTTGCTCCAAATGTTTTGGAGTTTTTCCTTGTTGTTTATTATCGTTTCCTCAACACAATTTGATTTATTATTGATGGTGGTGGGATGAGTTCGTGCATGCAATGGATCAGAGCAAGTCTGATGAGCAAACTAATGTTATTGGAGATTTTGAAAAAGAAAGAGTAACGCAAGATTTGGGGAAGATGATGAACCATACAAGTTTGGGGTTTTCTCCTAGCTCTTGGGATCGACAAGGAAGAAATAAGAGAATGTTTTTCCAACCCTCTCTTGGAAACAAATAAGTGAGGGAAAATGAGTAAAAGTTCCCTAATTTGACCTTTGGATCTTTTCTACGTTACCTCTTGTCAATTCTCATTTCATTTTATTAATATTCATTATTTCTAAATTAATATGTTAATAGCTTTAAAACATTTACTTTTAATAGATTTTAGTAAAGTGGGCAGTTACAATTAAAAACACATATTTGACTCATGAACTATTTTTGGGTTCAATATATTTCTTTTAGACTTCAACTTGATAATGAATATCAGAAGTTTGCCCAATACATGAACATCCATAATAACACTAGAAGGCATGAAAAACATCACGAAAAAATTCAAACTTCTTTGAGTATATCGTGTCTACTAAATATTTATATCCACATATCCAAAAGCATATATTAACATATATTTATGCATTATCCTTATTTTATTTTATCTTTACCTACTTTAATTGTTATTGTTATCATGATTTGTATATATTCTATTCACATCTTACTTTTATTTTTTTAATACATTACCTTTTGTGATTCGATACATATATTTTTCATTTATTTCTTTTCTATTTTATTTGAAAGGTACAATTTACGTTTTCCCTTTATCCGTGATTCGGCCATAATGAAAGGGACAATAGGAAACAAGAAAAAACCAAAAAGTAATTAGTTTAAAAGTAATATAAAAGATAGAAAGAAAAAAAATAAAACAGATTAAGAATCATCATTACCAAAAGTGGAAAATGAGAATTTAGCCAAATAAATAAATAAATAATGCTACACCTTTTAATTAGATATCCAATATTGAGAGAAAGAGTCATAAATTGTGTTAAAAGCTAAATAGTGACTGGATTCAATCACCACAAACCACTTATATTTACAGGGAAGAGCTTTGTATTGTGTAGTAGCAATAACCACTAACAACTTTGTTCTTTTTGTTCTAACTTCAATAAGCAAAAGTGTTGGTACTTTTCAAATGTGAGCACAAAAGATAACTTTGAAAAGGTTGAGTTGAGATGTGGGGTGTTTGTTTGTGGAAGGAAGGGTTTATTAAAATGGGGAATATGGGGATATTTTGGGTTTGTTTTGTACTTTTGATGGCAATTCAAGCAATGGGAAATCCTAAAGCTGCACCAATGCATCAAATTCCAGGTACTTTTCAGCAATGCCATTTTTACTTTAATTTATCTTTTTTTTATTTATTTTTTAGTAAAATGTTATGATAAAAAATAACAACAAAAAAGTATGTGTTTTTTTTATTTATTTTTTTAATTATTGGTTTGACTAAATCATACACTACCCTAGTGTATGATTAGTTATAGTTTCACAAATTAATTTATCAGCTTAGTTGGTTGAAATATGTAGTGATTCCATGTTATGAAGCATCACATATTTTCTTAATAAAAAAATGTGGTCCACACAAGAAATTGATAAATATGACATGTGAGCAAGTTTTGTATACTTTACTCATGATATTATGATGATACATAACTATATATTTGGACATACATAACAAAGTATCCTATTTTATTTGATAATAAATAATGCAGTAAATGCAATAATGTATCTCATAGCCACAATATAAATTTTAAGGAGTCTTCTAGATAAATGCCAGTGATTTTATTGTCCATCTCATAATTCTCAATATGAGAGCTATTTTTGGGACACAATCATAGAAGTCTTTTAGTTTTTAAAATAAAAAATTCATAATGGAAAAATTATTATTTATTAAAAGAACATTAATTAATGACCATAAATGTTTATCCCAGATAAGATTGATACAAATTTATACCCCCTTCGTGAAAAGATGCAACAAAAACCAACTTAAAATGAACAACTAGTTGTATAAGTGAAATTCAACAACGTTTTTGAAGATTTTAGTCATACAGCAAAACTAGTACTTCCTTCATAAAATGCTATAATTATAGAATGACCTTGTTCTCCATACATTATCACATTTTATAATTGTCTTATCCTATGTTATTGTATATATGCAGATCATAAGAAAATCTTCGAGCAAAAGCGATCACGATTGCGCCCGGTTGATAACATATTTAAGCTTCCAATTACATCAAATTCATGGCCAGAAGGTAGGTATCCATCGTAAGAATGCCATTTTGTTTCCTCTTGTGATACATTCTAGTGAATAAAGACCAATTTGTTATAGCTTTTTAAAAAATGATATAGTAGTGAATGTTGACTGATTATATCGAATATTGAATTGCGAAATGCAGGTAACGATTTCGCGAGCGGAGTCCTTGACCTAGGCGGACTACAAGTGTCTCAAGTATCAACATTTAGCAAAGTTTGGAGCGCCTACGAAGATGGACCGGATGATCAAGGCGCCTCAATCTTCGAACCAACAGGAATACCTCAAGGATTCTCTATGTTAGGAAACTATATCCAACCAAACAACAAGCCACTTTTTGGATATGTTCTTGTTGCAAAAGATGTTTCTTTAAGTACAATCAATGGAACTTTAAAACCACCAATCGATTACACACTTGTATTCAACACTACATCTATTTCAGCTTCCCAAGTTTCTCTTTGTTTGTTTGGCTACCAATGGCACCTGATGGTTACAAAGCTTTAGGCCATGTTGTCACCACAACAGAAGATAAACCTTCACTTGATAAAATAAAGTGTGTAAGATCAGACCTCACTGACCAGTGTGAAACTTCTTCATGGATTTGGGGATCCAATGACTTCAATTTTTATGATGTTAGACCATCCAATAGAGGTGTTCTAGCTCCCGGTGTTCGCGTCGGAACCTTTATTGGACATTTCGGCGTGGCTAGTGGCCCTCCATCAATTTCCTGTTTGAAGAATCTCAATTCTATTACACAAATAATGCCTAATCTAAAACAAATTGAGGCAGTACTTCAAGTTTATTCTCCATTTCTATACTTACATCCTGATGAAGAATACTTACCTTCTTCAGTTAATTGGTTTTTCTCCAATGGAGCATTACTATACACGAAAGGTCAAGAATCAAATCCTGTTCCAATAGCAGAAAATGGAACTAACCTTCCTCAGGATCCTAACAGTGATGGTGAATATTGGATAGACTTACCTGTTGATGATGCAAACAAAGAAATGGTCAAAATTGGAAATGTACAAAGTGCTGAATCTTATGTACATGTTAAGCCAATGCTTGGAGGAACGTTCACTGATTTTACCATGTGGGTTTTCTATCCATTTAATGGACCTGGAAGAGCAAACATAAAGTTTATAAATATTAAATTAGGGATAATAGGTGAACATGTTGGTGATTGGGAACATGTGACATTAAGAGTAAGTAATTTGGATGGTCAATTATGGCATGTATATTTCTCACAACATAATCATGGTTCATGGATTGATTCCTCTCAACTTGAATACCAAATTGATAGTAGCAATTTTGATTTTCCAACTAGAAGACCAATTGTTTATGCTACATTACATGGTCATGCATCATATTCATATGCTGGTCTTGTTCTAATAGGGAAAGATGGTGTAGGTGCCAGAGATGATACTGATACTGGTGGAAATATTATGGATATGGGAAAATTTGTTTTGGTTTCTGCTGATTATTTAGGAGAATCTGTTATAGAGCCACCATGGTTGAATTTTTATAGTGAATGGGGTCCACAAATTAATTATAGTCTAGATGATGAATTGAATAGTATTGGGAAATTTTTTCTTGGAAAACTTAAAGATCTTTTTAATAAATTTGTTAGGGATTTACTACCGGAATTGTTGGGAGAAGAAGGACCTACAGGTCCAAAGCTAAAGAATAACTGGAGTGGCGATGAGGTTTGAATTTTGTAGGATTAAGTTACTATTGATTCTATAAAAATCAAAATTGAATATAAGAATAATGTTGTTGCAATTGTATAAAAGGGGTTACAAATTAAATTAATTTGCAAAAAATGAAATGAAATTAGCAATGGCTACAATTTTATCTTTTTTATAATCTGTACAATAGCTTCAAATTCATTTTCTTTTGTTCCAACAATAGCTCTCTCATCCCAACATCTTCAGTATCGCCAACTCCGCCACCCTAAACTTTCAAAACTACTGTGTTAGTATCTTATATTTTCTATATTTTTTTTTTTTAAGGACCTAAATGATTTTTGGCTATAAGTATTTGAAATTAATTTAGACTTTGAGTGTGTTGAAACTATGTGAAAATATTTGTCCTCTTTCACTATAATTATATACTCTAGTTATTAATTTCTATGAAATTGCATATGATAGGAATTCTTATGTGTCTCTATTTGATATACTTAAGGGCATAAAATAATTATTAGAAACAGAGAGTATTGGGCCTGGGGAAGCAGCAACTACACCTTGAGAGAAAAGAAAAGAAAATTAGTTTCGACGATAGTTGTCTAAAAGAACTTCCTCTATTTTTGTTGAAATTTCTATATGGAGTTTGATTCGTTGAGTTAGTCAGTTAATCATATTTTCTCAGATTTTTAATCATTCTAATTTATATCTAAAATACCGAAATTTTATGTTTATGGAGTTCGTTATTTTGCACCGTTTTTCTTCACCGTAAGTCCAATTTAAGTGAAATCAATGCCAAAACAGCCATGTGAACAGTGAATATATTATCCACTGATTATTTTCCGATTTAGGGTAAGTTTAATTCACACAATTTTGAAATTGACCTTTTTAGAGTGTGTTCTTATAATTTATTTTTTACGTTTATCCATAAATTGTCGAGTTAGATCGATTGAAGGACAAGGAGTCAAAGAATAAAGATTTTTTCTTATGGACTCATATTAGCATGTGAAAAGGTCGAAATGAAGTAAGGGCGAGAGAACGTTTGAATTCATGAGTATTGTATGTTGTGATATGAATGGAAAAGTTATATTTCTCAATAATTCATCTGGGGCTCCATATGTAGGACAATAGCCCTTTGAGAGACAAATTAATTAATGTGCAAATATAAAATTATGAGGATAAAATGTGGAATAGAAATATTTATAAGATTTTGATTGATTTAATTTTGAAGAATGTGTGTTATTTGATATTATTTGTGATATTTGATGTCGAATGAATTTGGTGCATATTTTTGATTAAATGAGTTTATGTGAGGTGATAATAAAATATAGACGCATTGTATGATATAAGTTTATATGATGACGATGACGATGATGACGATGATTTATGTAAGACTCGTAGTTTTTAAATCCTAAATTATACAATTTTAGGATATTTTGTGTGGAATTTCTTAGGCTGTTAGCCTAATTTTTGGTATGAAGTGAGTTAAGTGCCAAAAATATATTTTTAGAAATTGGATTAAAATTATTTGTCGGAAAATAATTTATTTAGATTATGAAGAATAAAATTTCGGACAGTTAGTTAAAAATATCACTCGTTGCTGAAAATCTATCTTTCAATTGAGTTGCGACGAGAATAGATATTTTATTAAATTAGATGAATGAAGTGAGGTGTGTAAGAGTTGGTAGATATTTATTTGAGTTTGGTTTTAAATATAATATAAATGTATATATATATATATATATGTGGTTAGAAAGGAAGAGAGGAAAATAAAAGAAACAGAGGAAGCAGAATCGCTCCCCTCCTCGCAAACGCATCATCCTTCTTTTGCCATTCTTCTTGTTTTGCTTTCTTTTTCTTTCTTTGGCTTCTAGAATTGAAATCCAAGGCTAGTGGGTGAGAAAGATCAAGTTCCCAGCTCCTTCCTTCCTCCCGGATTCGAAAATGGAGTTAGGGATTTCAAAACCGTCAAACACAAACCTCCCCGTTTCATCTAGATCTAAGCTTCGTTTCGGGAAGAGATAGAAGGGAAAGTTGCTCACTACCATGCTACGGTGCTAGGGAACCAACTTTGGAAGTAGCGTTGCGAGCGGAAGATTTTACTGGATTTACCCGCGGCACCGTAATCGCACGTGAAAGCTAACATGAAGGTAAGGGCTCCTTCCAAACTTTTAGTTTGCATTTGGGGACTTATCTGTGGTTGTGTGGAAAGGAATTTGGTTAGGGTTAAAGTTTTAATTTGGGGAAAATGAAACTAAGGCTTTATGGGTAAAATCTTAGAGTTGGGCTTTGGTTATATTGATGAATGTTTCATGGAAAATGAATTTAAACTCATTTATGTATGATTTTGAGTAAATGAAACTTGTTTTGTATGAGTGGTGGGTTGTGTTGATTTGTGTTCATCGTATTTGACGTGTTCTTAATTAATACTGATGAAATGTGATATGTGTATGGTTGGATTTTGTGGAGAAATGAATTGATGTGTTTTGGTGTGAATCGTGGATTGAATTTGATAATATGTTTGAGTTTGCTTTGTGTGGAATTTGAAAACCATTAAGTTAAATGAGTATTAAGAATGGGGAATCTCTTAATGTCTTGTTTACTTAATGTTTGTTTTGAAAATCGTTTGAGTTAAAAGAGTATTAAGAATGGGGAATCTCTTAATATTTCTGTTTGCTTAATGTGTGTTTGTTTGTGAAAATCATTTGAGTTAAAAGAGTATTAAGAATGGGGAATCTCTTAATATTTCTGTTTGCTTAATGTGTGTTTGTTTGTGAAAATCGTTTAAGTTAAATGAGGATTAAGAATGGGGAATCTCTTAATGTCTTGTTTACTTAATGTGTGTTTGTTTGTGAAAATTGTTTAACTTAAATGAGTATTAAGAATGGGGAATCTCTTAATGTCTTATTTACTTAATGTTTGTTTTGAAAATCGTTTAAGTTAAAGGAGTATTAAGAATGGGGAATCTCTTAATGTCTTGTTTACTTAATGTTTGTTTTGGTAAATCATGCTGACCCGTGATAGGTGGCACCTCGGTAAACAGTACTGACCCGTGATAGGTGGTACGTTTATGATTTACGTTTTTGGTAAATTGTGTTTGTCCGTGAGAGACTGCACAGGTGTTTGTCCGTGAGAGACTACACCCTGGTAAATTGTGTTTGTCCGTGAGAGACTGCACATGTGTTTGTCCGTGAGAGACTACACCCTGATAAATTGTGATTTGTTGGTTCATTTTGTCTGTGTGGGGATTGTTGCGTCAAGATGATTCCATGTGATTTGTTGGTTCATCTTGTCCACGTGGTGATTGTGTTGAAAATGCTAAGTGTTATGTTTTGGAATTGCGTGTAAGTGTGGTTGATTGCAAAACTTTTTCGAAACTTAAATTGTTGTGGTGATTTTGTTATAATTGCCAAGTGTGGATGTTTTGGAATTGTTTGTAAGTGTGATTGATTACAAAACCATTTCAAAACTCAAGATGTCGTAGTGATTGCGCTATAATTGTTAAGTATGATTATTTGGATTTGTGTGTAAGTGTTGATTGGTTTCGATACCCCTTAAAAAGCTGAATTTTGCTGTTTTTCTACTGCTGTCTGCTGTGTATTCGAATACAGGAAGTTGTATTCGAATACAGACATCCTGTTTTTGCCACTGACTTACTGTGTAGTCGAATACAAACTGTTGTAGTCGAATACAGACATGTTGTTTTGCTACTGACTTGCTATGTAGTCGAATACAGACTGCTGTATTCGAATACAGACATGCTGTTTTTGCTGCTGAATGCTGAAACAACCTTGTATTCGAATACAGAGATGTTGTATTCGAACACAACAATGTTGTTTTGTTAAAAACTTCAATTTTCAACTTTGTTTATGCATGTTTAGCATATGGAAACCCTTTTAAGGTGCATGCTAAGTTGAAAGGTTATTTGTGCATTTAAAAACTTAAATGTTATGTGTTAACTGTTAATTTCGGTTGGTGACCCTTTACAACTATTGTGGAAATCTGGGCTTTGCCCTTAGATGAGAGACAAGACGATCCTACCGGTTCGTACCCTGCCGATGGGGATGTAGATGGGAATGCTTGACTGGAGCTATGTTAGGAGGATCCTACGGGGCGCGTAGAGATCACTCAGGGTGTTTAGTTTGTTTTGTAGAATGATCAGATTAAGTTGTCATAGAGGGAACATATGTCTTTCTCTTGTATTGTGTTTATTTTAAATTGGAAGAATGTACCTATACTAATATTGTCAGCATGACATGTTATTTTCAATGGGAGTACATGTACCACTTTTGATATGTAAATATTTCGGATTCATATTTCGAGAAACTTTTCCGCTGCTTGTAAATTATAATGACTTAATTATTTATTCAAAGGTGTTACCTTATTTATTTATCTGTTTTATTTTAATTTGTTTTGAAAAAAAATACACCCTCGCTTTGAAAATCGGGGTGTTACAATTTATGATAGTAATGTTATAAATTTGTGATAAGTTTATGTGATGATGATGATGTATGATTGATGAGAGTGATGTTATATATTTGTGATGAGAATTTTGAAGTGACTCCATAGTTGATGATATTGTGATGATTCTAACTTGTATTAAACATAATGCTCTTAGTAGAGTAGTTTATGCCAACGAGAAGAGAAAATAGATGTTGAAAAGTTTTTAAGTTGAGACTTGTTTGTGATCATATAGGTAGGGGCAGACAAGCCTAGTGATTGGAAGGAAGTACAACTGAATGAACTTGATCGTGGCGGTCTACTGTTGAGTTGAGGGATCTGTGAGGACAATTTAAGTTGTTCGTCAACTCAGGTGGTGCCATAATAGCAAGCCTCGTAACCAAGTACTTCAGCGTTTAAATGGTACCAAATTATGAAGAAGTAAAGCCTAAGCTCATGGATAACATTGCATGTTCTTATTGTGATTAATGTATTCTGTAAGTGATAATAATTTATCTTATATGATGTGATATATGACGATATATTGATTTTACTTGAGTGATTGTGACATTATAATGTAATATTATTTTTCTTGAATATTTTAATATATCAAGATGTGTTATAATATGTTTTAGTGTGATTTTTTTCCCATGTTATTCTTACTTATATTATGCTATCTACAAGATTTAGAAAATCACCTTCTTTGTTGTTTGTATTTGAGTGACTTGCATTGTGTTTGAGAAATTGCAGTTATTGCATGTTAATAAGTATTGAAGTTCAAGCAGGGAGAAGCTTCGCTTTGATAAGTGATACCTGAAATGGGAGTTATAAGTTGTTTCTATTTATTTAATTAGAAATTATTTTTTGTTTGAAAACCTTATAAATACTGGTAGGTTTTTTGAATTAAATTAAGGAATTATTGTTAAATCAAGTTTATTGGGATTGCATCATTAATTAAGAGGAAAAACGGCTAAAACATTCTATTTGTATTTTGAAATATGTGATATCCTAATTAACTCATAATTTTTTTTTATTCTTAGAAAGAGTTTTCATTTTCTTCTGCAAAGTTTTATAAAAACAGGATATATATATATATATATATATATATATATATTAATTTTTAGGATTTAGGGTGTCAAACATGGTGGGATTATTTCTTCTTTACTATGGAAAACCAGAATCATTGAATGTTATAACATCCAGAATCATTGAATGTTATAACATCCATTTCATTCCTAAAATAATATCTAATCCTTTAATGGGTAAGTAAATTAAATCTACTAAGAACATTCTATGAAATAGGGTAATTGATCAATAATAACTTACTAGAGAAGTTTCAATTTGACTCTTAGCTATAATAGGTACAACTAAGGGGGAAGGTAAATCTAACAAATGAAAATTGAGGTGCAAAACACATTTAGAGGATATGAAAGAATGGGATGCACCAGTCAAACATTACAATCAATGAGGTTTTGTTTACATAGCAAGTACCAGTAATCACATTCTTATTCTTACATTTCTTTCCATTGATGGCATATACTTTCTCCAGGCGCATTAGGCAAGAAGAAACTACACAACCTGGTTGTTTGCAGTAATAACAAACTTGTTTTCTTTCCAAGCATTCTCCATTATTTCTTCCACATTTAACGCACTTTCGTGCCTTTGGAGAACTTTAAGTTTACACTTGCTTCCGTTTCCTAGAGGATGCCTTCACCCTTAATTGTTGATTAAATTTATTAGCATTCTTCCTCTATTTGCATTTAGTTTCATTTTCCTCACACACTTTCTTCAAATTCTCTTCGATGATGTAACTCTTGTACACCAAGGTAGAGTAACTAGAAATTTTCAGATGACCAATACTACTCCTGATATCATATCTTAATCCCCATTCAAACTAGTTGATTTTCCAGTCTTCATTTGGAGGATATTGACCATGTGGGGAAAACCTAGCCAGTTCCTCAAACTTTACTTCATATTTAGCTACTAACATCTTCCTCTATTATAGATGTACTAATTCCAATTCCTTCGGTCTCCTTGTACTTTATAGGTAATATTTATCTAAAAAATCAAAGTGCTCATTATTTAAAGGGGTTCCTAAGGGGTGGAGATGAGGTCTTGGACCTTTCCACCAATATTTTGCTTCACCTTTGAACATGTGAGCAACAAATGTTACTTTTTGCTCTTCAATGTAGGATATTACTTCAAAAGTATTCTATATTTCTTCAGTCCAAGCTTGAGCCTCTATAGAATGGTGACTGCCGTTAAAGGTTAGAGGTTGAAGTTTGAGGAAAACAGAAAAGTTTGTTAGCATTTTGATTACCATCCCTCTACATAGAATTTTTTGAACTAGATTATGGGTGGTTATGGCCTAAATCTGGGTGGCTTCCATCATCCTTTCCCAAGGTTCAAAAACAAGTGGTGGAGGTGTAGACAAGCTATCTTTAGGTGTGGATTCCTTTTTGGTTTTTCCTTCCTTTTGGATCCTTCATCAATAATCATTTATATCATACACAAAATACTAAGTTGATCAGATTTAATATTAAGTGAAATGATACTTAGAATATATAGTAAAAGAAAATTATTCTAAATACTAACGCACTACCCATAGTCAAATTTGCTCGACCAACTCTTATACCAACATGTAAAACTCATTACCAATTGTCTAGAATATGGCAATAAAATCGTCCATCTCAATAAAACAGAGGCAATCATTATAAATAAATAAGAAGCATCATTAATAAGATTTGTAACTACATTTAAGTAACATAGTTTACAACTTATGTTTAATGAACTATTAAAATTAATTACAAGTTCAGTTAATTGAATTCATTACACAGGTTGCTTAATACATCATACAACAACAATTTAAGAAAATCATAGGTCTAAAACAAGTCTGGTTAATCTTCCTATATTGCTGGAGCTAAGGAATCAACTACTTCTATTTGCTATTATATAAGAAAATAGGGGATGAGATGATAATCTCAGTGAATTTTAAAAATGAGAGAGATAGTTTAAAATTTCTCTTCATAGATGCACATGATTCCTCAAGCAATAAGCAATTTATGCTAACAATTTATTTTAATTAATTCGTTAGGCATATAAAATATAAATACTTTAGAATATTCCATGCAAATGTTATCTAAATATTATTGAGACTCTTCATTTTTTTTTTTCTTTTTAATAGAGATGATAATATTATCATAATTGTCTCACACAACTCCGAAGTCTTAAGTTCGAATTCAAGACATGACATTCTATGTAATAATATCGGTATTTGTGAGTTGAGTTATAGATTATAGACATTATTCAGACTATTCTATAATACTAGAAATTAAACCATTTCATTGTAAAAAGTGTAAATGCAACCTAAGAGTATAATGTCAAGTTGTGAACAAATTAAATTTAAACACAAAAACAAAAAATTTATTACTTTAAATTATAATTATTTTTTTAACACCAATTATTTTTTAATTACCACTATATCCATACATGGTTTGTTCAAAAAAAGTTTTTCAAATTTTGGGTTTATGGCTTTAGTAACATCTAGAAGATGTCAATATAAAAAATGTAAATCACGAGTTTCAGATCGAGTTTTATCAACACTTTGAGATTCAGGTTACATTGCCAATTTCGCTTATGATTCTATTTCTGTTTATTTGATTATATTGATATTTTGTTTGTTTAAATTGAATTTCAATAGAATCGCTTGAATTCAATTGAAAGAATTTGGTTTCGATTTCTAATTTAATCAAATTATAATTTTGCGATGCTTGATCGTTAATTGTAATATTTCGATGATTATGATTTCGATGAATAATTACACTTGTTTGATCAATTCTATAGTCACATAAGAATAGAATCACGAATTAGAAATTTAAATTATTTTGTTAGAATCTGTGATAGGTCTGAAACTCGAATAAATGGATTAATTGTTTTGCCCATCTGTGAAAATAATTCTAAAAAAATCCCTTTCTAATTTCAACTTTTAATTTGGTCAATATTATTATATCACAAGTTCTTGAGAAACGACTCAAGTTATTACCTATACTCCCATTTTATAAATTGTATTTGACCTGTGTGCGACTACAGATCAAATTGGCGCCGTTGTCGGGTACTCTCTAATAACAATATTAAACAATTTTAGAATATTACTAACCATTCTAACAATTGTTTCTTCGTGTTTTGTTGCTCTACAGATCAGATAGGCTTCTTGCCAGCTTGTATGCATATTAGCTTTCCAAATGACTGTGTTGTTGTACACCATAAACACCTGTTCTATAAGAGACCTTCTTCAACCTAAATCTCCAGCACAACATAAACTTGTTTGTGACACTTACAACATGATAAAGGTTTGGCATCGAGCATATTATAGCATACATGATGCTCCCTATGTTACTTGCATATGGAATTTACTTAATGTTTTCTATTTACAGGTTTGTTTTTGGTGACATGGTTGAAGATTTTAATTTCTAGAATTCTATTGGCTAGTGGTCATAGCATTTGGGCACATGTTTCTAGATTTTTTTAGTTTGGTATTTTAAAAGCTCTTTATAGCTTAGAATAATTTTTTAGTTTATTTCTAAACTTTGGGCCGAAATTGAATTATAATTTTATTATTTGCATTTTGACCCTTGCGTGCTCTATAGGCCATAACTTGAGCTCTGGATATCGGATTTATGCATACGAGCAGGCGTTGGAAAGCTAAATATCATAGCTATAAATTTTGTGTTGGAATGAAAGCCCAATCCCGAACTTTACTAGGCCTAAATTGCATATTTCATAATCTGGACTTTTGTAATAGTTTTGAATAGCGGGCTACTTGTTTTTAAAGCCCTAAATCGAATACTACATATTTGGAGTTTTCTTTTCTTTCTTGGACATTAAATTTTCGGATTCAGATTGATAAAAGAAATAAAAACTTTTTATTTTAATTTCATGGAAGGCTAATTTTATAAGATTAATCAACGAGTTCAGAGTTTCATCAACACCTTGAGATTCAGGTTACACTGTCAATTTCGCTTAATGATTATTTTTCTGTTTATTTGATTATATTGATATTATAATTGCTTATATTGAATTACAATATGATCCATTAAATTCATTTGACATAATTTGGTTTCAGTTTCTAAATTAATTGAATTATAATTTTGCGACGTTTGATCATTAATTATAATATTTCAATGATTGTGATGCTTTATCCAGTCAAAGAAACCGAATTCACATAGGATTGATTACGCTTGTTTGATCAATTCTATAGTCATATAAGAAGAGAATCACAAATTAAAAATTAACCTCATTGATAGAATCTGTGATAGGTCTGAAACTCGAATCAGTGGATTAATCATTTTGCTCATCTGTTAAAACCAAAACCTAAAAACCCCATTTCTAATTTCAACTTTAAATTTGGTTAATATTATTATATCAGAAGTCCTTGTGAAACGACTCAAGTTATTACCTATATATACGTTTTATCAATTTTATTGGATCCGTGTTCGACAATAAATCAAATTGACGTTGTTGCAGGGGACTCTCTTATAACAATATTAACCAATTTTAGAGTATTAATAACCATCATAAGAATTGTTTCTTTGTGTTTTTTTGCTTTACAGGTTGGATAGGCTTGTTGCTAGCTCGTAGGCACGTTAGCCTTCCTATTGACTGTGTTGTTGCTCGATGCTTAAAATCCCAAATTCCTTCGTTCAGATCATTTTTTCAATTTTTTGAATCTTTCATATTCTCCAATAATTCCAAAAAAATTTGCATTACCTTTATTTGATTTTTAGAAATTTTTGTGTGGTATTTTTACATTTTTTGGATTTTATTTGATAGGGGTGTCAATTTTTCACTTCAATTTTAGAGTTATGGACATTGCTGGAATTTTCATAATTGTGATTTTGCATTGCAATATTATGATGATGTATGACTAGGGCTTGTTATGTAAATATGCATTCCCTTGACCCTGAAATAGATAGGTCATTTCATTTATGTCGTTGACTTAATAGAGCTACTAGTGCTAATGAGTCACAATCATATAGTGAAAGTGACAACTTGCTACAAAATATGGCTGATGCGAATAATAGAACCTTAAGACAACTTGTTGCACCAAATGTCAGTAATAATGCATTATGTATCACATATCTCAAAGTTAGTGTACCATTTGAACTTAAATCTGGTTTAATACACTTGCTTTCAAAGTTTAATGATCTTGCAGGTATGGATCCCCACAAACACTTGAAGGAATTCCATGTTGTGTGTTCTACCATGAAGCCTCAAGGAGTCGCAAAAGACCATATTAAGCTATGAGCCTTCCCATTTTCACTCTAAGATGCTGCCAAGGACTGGTTATAGTACCTTCAACTACGTTCTATTACAAGGTGGAATGATCTCAAGAAATTATTTCTAGAAAAATTATTCTCTGCCTTAAGAGTTGCTTCAATCATAAAAGAAATATCTGGCATTAGGCAGATTGACAGGGAATCATTACATGAGTATTGGAAGAGAGTCAAGAAATTAGTGTCTAGTTGTCATCATCACCAAATTTCTGAACAATTGTGCATCCAATATTTTTATGAAGGCTTGTGACCTATGGATAGAAGCATTTTGGATGTTGCTAGTAGGGGAGCATTTGTCGATAAGACCCCAAAAGCGGAAAAGACTTTGATTGAGAATATGTCCATTAATTCTCTGAAGTTTACAACTAGAAGCAATTCAACAGTGTTGACAAGGGGTGTAAATGAAATTCAAGCTTCTTCCCACAAGAATTTAGAAAGCATACTTTATGAGCTTAAATCTTTAGTAAAAAAATTGGCAATAGGTAAAACCCAAGCAGTAGTCTAAGGTATTTGTGTAACAACCCAATATTTTTATATATATTATATATGTGTCTTTTAGTAATTTTTTAATTTATTATTTAATTAATAATTTATTCTACATGTAAATAAATTAAATTAAAATTTACCACTCCCTATTTTACTTGAATAATTATAACCTTTCTTTTTACTTAGTTATTTTGGTGTGACAATTACATTAGAATAGTTTATGGCATAATTAATTTTTACATGGACAATTGTGTATTTTGCTTATTTGATTAGTTTCGATAATGACGAAATTGATGTGTTACATATGTATGTTTTATTTTGCTATGTGTGAGTGGTATTTTTGTCTTGCTTGATTTATTTAAGTTGATAAAATATTAGTTAAATTATTAAATTAAATTAAAATTTATAAAATTTCTATTGTTTGTTAATGACCAAATAAGTACTCATTTTAGAGATATTATAGAGTTAGTAAAATCATTTTACTCTCCTTTATGACAAGATTTTATGACGATTCATTGTGTGACATAATGTGCATTAACTCATTTTTAACACCTTTAATTTATTTTGTAAAGGATGATTATAAATTTAATTATGAGTTTTTGTGCAATTAAGAGGGGACTACTCTCCTTTTTGTATCTCATGCATTCATCTCTTTTAAACTAAAATTATGATTTTATTTTAATTGTCTATAAAAATAACTTTATGATATTTTGGTTTCGTAACTATTAAATAAAAAAAATTAAAAGGGTGATGTGACCCTCTATATTATTTATTTAATTAAAATAAATGGTGTGACACCCTGTAATATATGGTTAACTTTATTAGTTAATCCTAATTAACTAATACACATAAATACACTTGATTTCAATTGACTTTGTAACAACCTAATAAAATTAAATAAATAGTAATTATTGGTAGCATAATTTTGGAATTAAGTGCACTTAAATTTTAGACCAGAAATCAATCGTAATATTGCAACGTAATTAGCTACATTCCCATTAGGCCTTTTGCTGTCACACCTATTTGTCATTCCTACACTCCTAAAATAATTTTCTAAGTCATAAATCTCAATATCTATCGGTGTTGAATTCATCATTGCCTCATGAGCTATTTCTCGTGCAAATTTAGAGATGTTATGAAAGAAAGCGCCTAAGGTAAGGGTTTTTCCCCATGCTGAGTTAGACTAAATATTGAATTAGCGATTCTAAGATATTGATATGATGTCTGGATGTCTTAAAAGAAAAAGATTGATTTTTATTTTCGTCGTAAAGAAATTAACTATAATTCTTTTATTGTTTTATTTTTATTTTTATATACCTCTATCTTGATTAAATTAAATATAGAGTATTATTTTTATTATTATACCTTGATAGATATGTTGTAGTAAAAATATTTAGTGCTTTACATGTTTTAGAGTATTTAATTATAAAGTTATAATTTTTATAATGATGTAATTAGTAATATCTTTATTATGATGTGTATTTGAATTTAAGTGTGGACTTTTGAGTATTTTAAAATTAAAACTTGACTTTATGAACAATATATGTGTCTAGAAGAAATTGATGAGAATTTTATATTTCTTTAATTTTCATAATATGAGAAAATTGATTATCAAATGCGTTAATGAATAGTCCATTTTTAGAATGCGGAAAACTTTACAGTGGAGGGAATGAAATTTATGTTGCTATTGTAGTCTTGTGATATGAGTTTTAATTGTTATCAATAATACGTAGTCAAATCGAATCTTATGGATTATTAAAATGAAAGTGGTGATTTTGAGATACTTGTTCACATGCATATTTGATGTGTTGAAGTTATTGAGCTATAACTATGAATCGCCATGAGAATATAAATTTGATGTCTTGTGTGATTAAAAAGTTTATTCTAAAATATTTTGTCTTTGTGGTTGCCTAAGTGACTGGTGATTTGTGTTTTAAATATTATCTTTGTGGTTGCCTAAGTGGCTGGTGACTTGTGTTTTAAATATTATTATCTTTGTGGTTGCCTAGGTGGCTGGTGATTTGTGTTTTAAAAATTGTTATCTTTGTGGATGCCTAAGTGGCGGGTGATTTGTGTTTTAAATATTGTTATCTTTGTGGTTGCTGATGTGGTTGATGATTTGTGTGATTGTTTAAGTGAGTGGTGTCATGTACTTTTTGAGCATCATTATTATTTCATAACATATCATATGCATCTTTGTGGACGCCTGTGTGGCTGGTTTAGTTTTCCCCATTGGTATGGGTGACTTCTGTGTGGACGCCTGTGTGGCTGGTTATTTCCGGATCATATATGTTTAGGAGCATGCATAACTTATATACATTTTATTGTTATTTTTATTTTTATTTAACTATTTGCTCTAAGGTTGTTACTTATTTAGATACATTTTATAATGTTTTGATATATCTTTGAGAACTATTAAATAATCAATTTCTTTAAATCTTTTATTACAAAAGGATTTTATATTCATATTTTATGGTTGTTATTTTATTATTTGGTTTAATTTTTGCTGTGGGATGAACTGACCCCTTACACCAACATTTAGGTCCTAATGATCTCAAAGAGTTGACTTGCATGAATGATGTTTGATTGGTGCACGCGCGTGGGAAAATGAGACTTTTATTTAAAAATAATATTTTATATTACTAAAAATTTTGTGGTGCATTGTAAAGTTATTTACTCGTCATAATTAACTTTTAATAAAAATGTGGAAATGAGATTTTATTCCAATTGAATGTCCTTAAGTTTCAGTCAACATTGCTTCTTTTGAATTTCACTTAAAGAGAATTTATTTTATTTTTGGAACATAAATGTATATCGATCTAACAATTATAATATTAATTTTGTAAATGAATAAATAAACAATATTTTAGTAAATTATATCACGTTCTTTTACAAAAAAAAAAATATTTTTTTTTATGTAATAATTAGATTAAAAAAATTTGGGGCGTTACAAGTGGTATCAGAGCATTAATTCTCGGACCTTGTGGGTGAATGTGTTGTTATATAAATTGTGATTTGATTGTGTTATTTGTTCGATCTTATAAATTTTGAATTTTATTAATTACATAATATTTTAATTATATGTCATTGATTGTGTAACGTTCTTGAATTTGAATGTTATTAATTATTTAAATTAATTATTATTATTAATTGTGTAATATTTTTGGATTTGAATTTTATTAATTGCTTAAATTCGTATTATATGTCATTAATTATATTATTGTTTGGTTTTCTAATCATTGAATTTTATTAATTACTTAAATATCATTAATTTGTGTAACGTCCATAATTTTCGTAATTAAATGTATGCCTTAAATATTTGGCTTAATGGTGTTAATTTATTGTGTCGTGTATGTTATATAAATTATGATTTGTTTGTGTTATTTGTTCGATCTTCTAAATTTTGAATTTTATTAATTACATAATATTTTAATTATATGTCATTGATTGTGTAACGTTCGTGAATTTGAATGTTATTAAATATTTAAATTATTAATATTATTATTATTATTATTGTTATTATTATTATTAATTGTGTAACATTTCTGGATTTGAATTTTACTAATTACTTAAATTCGTATTATATGTCATTAATTATGTTATTGTTTGGTTTTCTAATCATTGAATTTTATTAATTACTTAAATATCGTTAATTTGTGTAACGTCCATAATTTTCGTAATTAAATATATGCCTTAAATATTTGGCTTAATGGTGTTAATTTATTGTGTCGTGTATGTTATATAAATTATGATTTGTTTGTGTTATTTGTTTGATCTTCTAAATTTTAAATTTTATTAATTACATAATATTTTAATTATATGTCATTGATTGTATAACGTTCGTGAATTTGAATGTTATTAATTAATTTAAATTATTATTATTATATTATTATTATTATTATTATTATTAATAGTGTAACATTTCTGGATTTGAATTTTACTAATTACTTAAATTCGTATTATATGTTATTAATTATGTTATTGTTTGGTTTTCTAATCATTGAATTTTATTAATTACTTAAATATCATTAATTGCGTAACGTCCATAATTTTCGTAATTAAA
>JBBPBS010001045.1:1037158-1048458 GCA_037974835.1 Cicer judaicum
AAACTATTGTTGTTATCATTGTCTCTTTTATACTATTTTTATGTGACTATAAATTTTAGTTCACTTGAATTACAAATATTTTAAAAAGAATATCATTTAATTGGATGTGATTATTAGTGTTAGTAATAAAGTTTCCTTTTAATTTGCTTATTTAAGATATTTTTGATATTACAAAGATACTTAATAAACTAAATTAATTCTGATTTTATTTCTTAAATTAGATTTATTAAGACCAATTTAATGGAGTTATGTTTCTTTTTGAGTTTATATACATATACAATGTTTTCCTTATTTTATGAATGTTGTTTACACACTTTAAGACGAAGAATTAAAATAGTATATTTTTGTAATTATTTTATCATTATTATTATTATTATAATTTATTAATATTTAGATTTTTATTTTATGTTAAAAGTTACACACACAAAAAGAGACTAAGAATGTTTTTTTCTTGTCAACAATCATTGAATATTTTTATTACTATAAAATGAATTTTGTCTAGTTACCTAAATTTAATATTTTCTAGTATTTATTATTATAATCTAAATGCCACAAATTTTAATTGTAAAATTATGTTTTATTTTCTTATGATTTTAATTTGAAAAGTTTTATTCGATTAAAAAGAATTAACATGGTTGAAATGAATGGGAGACATGAAATTGCAAATGTAATGAAAGTTTTTAATAGCTTTGATTTAAAAAAAAAAAATTAATATGATTATTACTAATTGAGTTGGAGAGGTTAATCACCCTAGCGAGTTAATTTCGAAGAAGGCGATAACAATAATTTTATTTTACCTATTAAGTCTATCAAGATTTATTTATTTTTGCATTGTTTTATGAGATAGGTTACAATATGTGTGCACTATTAATAATAATAAATGTATAGAATTTATGGAATTTAACGAGATTAAATAGGTGAGTTTATGAAAATGTTGATTTTATTTGAATTTCAATCATTTTTAATTTCATTAACAAGTTTTAAGTGTTATATTATTATTATATGGTGATTATTATTATTATTATTATTATTATTTATTATCATTATTATTGTATATTATTATTAATGAATTTTGTATATTAGTATGGCATTGTCAAATTCTATTGTATAATAAATAAACACAAATAAATCAATTTTTTATAGAAATGATTTCTATAAAAGGAGCTATGATATCCCTCTTGTTCTATTTTTCAAATTTTAAAATATTGTTATCAACATATAATTCTAAATTTGTTGTATTTTAACAAATGACATTCTCAGTTTTTTTTCTTTTATTTTTCTTTATGTGCTCATTGATTTGCTTTAACTAGTTCATGTGTTTAGCAAATAATTTTTGTACGATGCAATTTTTATATTTAAGTCGAATTATTGCTAATCAATAAATTTTTGTCACACAAATGGGGATTCAAAAGAATTTTACTTAGTTTATTAAGAAATGTGTCAATACTTGTGTGCAACTTGTTTATTTGTTTTTCCTAGTAGTTTCGAGGACGAAACTATTTTTAAGGGGGTAAGTATTGTAACAACCCAATATTTTTATATATATTATATATGCGTCTTTTAGTAATTTTTTAATTTATTATTTAATTAATAATTTATTCTACATGTAAATAAATTAAATTAAAATTTACCACTCCCTATTTTACTTGAATAATTATAACCTTTCTTTTTACTTAGTTATTTTGGTGTGACAATTACATTAGAATAGTTTATGGCATAATTAATTTTTACATGGACAATTGTGTATTTTGCTTATTTGATTAGTTTCGATAATGACGAAATTGATGTGTTACATATGTATGTTTTATTTTGCTATGTGTGAGTGGTATTTTTGTCTTGCTTGATTTATTTAAGTTGATAAAATATTAGTTAAATTATTAAATTAAATTAAAATTTATAAAATTTCTATTGTTTGTTAATGACCAAATAAGTACTCATTTTAGAGATATTATAGAGTTAGTAAAATCATTTTACTCTCCTTTATGACAAGATTTTATGACGATTCATTGTGTGACATAATGTGCATTAACTCATTTTTAACACCTTTAATTTATTTTGTAAAGGATGATTATAAATTTAATTATGAGTTTTTGTGCAATTAAGAGGGAACTATTCTCCTTTTTGTATCTCATGCATTCATCTCTTTTAAACTAAAATGATGATTTTATTTTAATTGTCTATAAAAATAACTTTATGATATTTTGGTTTCGTAACTATTAAATAAAAAAAATTAAAAGGGTGATGCGACCCTCTATATTATTTATTTAATTAAAATAAATGGTGTGACACCCTGTAATATATGGTTAACTTTATTAGTTAATCCTAATTAACTAATACACATAAATACACTTGATTTCAATTGACTTTGTAACAACCTAATAAAATTAAATAAATAGTAATTATTGGTAGCATAATTTTGGAATTAAGTGCACTTAAATTTTAGACCAGAAATCAATCGTAATATTGCAACGTAATTAGCTACATTCCCATTAGGCCTTTTGCTGTCACACCTATTTGTCATTCCTACACTCCTAAAATAATTTTCTAAGTCATAAATCTCAATATCTATCGGTGTTGAATTCATCATTGCCTCATGAGCTATTTCTCGTGCAAATTTAGAGATGTTATGAAAGAAAGCGCCTAAGGTAAGGGCTTTTCCCCATGCTGAGTTAGACTAAATATTGAATTAGCGATTCTAAGATATTGATATGATGTCTGGATGTCTTAAAAGAAAAAGATTGATTTTTATTTTCGCCGTAAAGAAATTAACTATAATTCTTTTATTGTTTTATTTTTATTTTTATATACCTCTATCTTGATTAAATTAAATATAGAGTATTATTTTTATTATTATACCTTGATAGATATGTTGTAGTGAAAATATTTAGTGCTTTACATGTTTTAGAGTATTTAATTATAAAGTTATAATTTTTATAATGATGTAATTAGTAATATCTTTATTATGATGTGTATTTGATTTTAAGTGTGGACTTTTGAGTATTTTAAAATTAAAACTTGACTTTATGAACAATATATGTGTCTAGAAGAAATTGATGAGAATTTTATATTTCTTTAATTTTCATAATATGAGAAAATTGATTATCAAATGCGTTAATGAATAGTCCATTTTTAGAATGCGGAAAACTTTACAGTGGAGGGAATGAAATTTATGTTGCTATTGTAGTCTTGTGATATGAGTTTTAATTGTTATCAATAATACGTAGTCAAATCGAATCTTATGGATTATTAAAATGAAAGTGGTGATTTTGAGATACTTGTTCACATGCATATTTGATGTGTTGAAGTTATTGAGCTATAACTATGAATCGCCATGAGAATATAAATTTGATGTCTTGTGTGATTAAAAAGTTTATTCTAAAATATTTTGTCTTTGTGGTTGCCTAAGTGACTGGTGATTTGTGTTTTAAATATTATCTTTGTGGTTGCCTAAGTGGCTGGTGACTTGTGTTTTAAATATTATTATCTTTGTGGTTGCCTAGGTGGCTGGTGATTTGTGTTTAAAAATTGTTATCTTTGTGGATGCCTAAGTGGCGGGTGATTTGTGTTTTAAATATTGTTATTTTTGTGGTTGCTGATGTGGTTGATGATTTGTGTGATTGTTTAAGTGAGTGGTGTCATGTACTTTTTGAGCATCATTATCATTTCATAACATATCATATGCATCTTTGTGGACGCCTGTGTGGCTGGTTTAATTTTCTCCATTGGTATGGGTGACTTCTGTGTGGACGCCTGTGTGGCTGGTTATTTCCGGATCATATATGTTTAGGAGCATGCATAACTTATATACATTTTATTGTTATTTTTATTTTTATTTAACTATTTGCTCTACGGTTGTTACTTATTTAGATACATTTTATAATGTTTTGAGATATCTTTGAGAACTATTAAATAATCAATTTCTTTAAATCTTTTATTACAAAAGGATTTTATATTCATATTTTATGGTTGTTATTTTATTATTTGGTTTAATTTTTGCTGTGGGATGAACTGACCCCTTACACCAACATTTAGGTACTAATGATCTCAAAGAGTTGACTTGCATGAATGATGTTTGATTGGTGCACGCGCGTGGGAAAATGAGACTTTTATTTAAAAATAATATTTTATATTACTAAAAATTTTGTGGTGCATTGTAAAGTTATTTACTCGTCATAATTAATTTTTAATAAAAATGTGGAAATGAGATTTTATTCCAATTGAATGTCCTTATGTTTCAGTCAACATTTCTTCTTTTGAATTTCACTTAAAGAGAATTTATTTTATTTTTGGAACATAAATGTATATCAATCTAACAATTATAATATTAATTTTGTAAATGAATAAATAAACAATATTTTAGTAAATTACATCACGTTCTTTTACAAAAAAAAAATATTTTTTTTTTATGTAATAATTAGATGAAAAAAATTTGGGGCGTTACAATTTGCACATCTCTAGAGCATCCTAAAGATTCATGTCCTACATTGAAAAAAGATCCAATTGCTGATGTTCCTCAAGCATATGCAGCAAATATATATAATCCTCAAGCCAACTATGATCTGTCATCTAACAGGTACAATCCTGGTTGGAGAAACCATGCCAACCTGATATGTGAGGATTCATCTACACAACAACAACCTAGGCAACACCAACAACAAAATATTTCGCAACATTAAGAGATTCCATATCTGCAACAAAACATTCGACAGTATCAAAATAATGCACCTTCATTAGAGGATATGTTACTTGAATTATTTAGATACATTTTAGATACATTTTATAACTTTTGAGAATATGTTACTTGAATTATTTAGATACATTTATAACTTTTGATACATTTATGCGAATTATAAGAAAAAAGATTATTTCTCTAAATCTTTTATTACAAAGAGATTTTATATTTTTATTTTATTGTTGTCAACTTATTATTTGGTTTAATTTTATCGTGGAATGAACTGACCCCTTACAATAACATTTAGGTACTAACGATCTTGAAGAATTGCATTAATGATATTTGTTTGGCGAACACACGTGGGAAAAACGGTTACCTTATTAAAAAAATAATAATATTTGTAGAGATAAGACTGATGTTGTATATTTTTTTTTCTAAGTTTATTTACTTTTCATCGTCGATTTTAAATAGAAATATGGAATTGGGGTCCTTCTGCTAGGAAAAATCTGAATTATTCTATTTTAAGACGTAAGTGAATATTTTTTATAATTAGTAAATTGACTTTGAAAAAATAATAATAACAATGTCCAGTGAATTGCGTCGTGTTATTTCTTAAAATGAAATCAAACTATTTACTAGTGAAATTTTATTGATTATATGATGAACAAATAAAAAAAAATTATCATTTTTGAAAGAAAATAAATATTTTTAATTAATGTCTTGGATCAAAATCTAGGGTGTTACATTGTGGTATGAGAGCACTAATTCTCAGACTTGTGAGTGTCATTCCTTATATTTTCTCTTTCTTTTGCTCAGCTCTAATTTTAAAGGTTTGAATAACCATCCTCAGGTCTGCAATCCTCTATGAGAGGATAGCTTTTCAAAACACGTGAATAACCTTTTTAAAACAGAAGAATCCCTATTCAACCCCCCTTCTAGTGATATTTAGCTATATCAATTTTCACCAATTTTAAGGATTATATATTTTTTAGTTATGATCCATATTGTTTGACCTAAAAAAGAAAGTATAAATGTGTAATAACCTTAAAATCTCATGAAACCATTGTAGCTTTCATTAACTTGTGGGAACCAGTTTGATGGAAAAATTATAGTTAATTCATCTGAATAGATTACAACAATGGTGAATGTTAGATCATCATAAAACATCAAAATCATTAACAGTTGTCGATTACCTATTTTCTAGCTGGATTAATTTTTAACTGACATGGGCAAAGAGGATAGTGAAAACATGGAGCTTTCACAGGAAAAAAAACTATATTCTATCTATTTTTTTTAGAAAAATTGAATGAATTTGAAAATATATGAAGAGAAGTTGAGATATTGAAGAAAAAAATGTAATAATATCATATTTTATATATTATACACTACTAGACGATAGTTTAATATAAAAATATATACTATTATAAATGAGTATAGGTAAATTAAATTTCTAGGTAAATTTAAATTGTCAAATACATGTAATGTGATTTTCTGCATAAATTTTGTGGGAATTTTTGTAAAATGTGATTTTTGATAAATTTAATTTATTTAGCATTTTGTGATCATATTATAACATAGTCATTGATATTATATTTTAATATTACATATATAGTGTGATTAGATGACACGTGACAATAATATTTGATTAAATATAGTAGCATTTGTAATTTTATATTCAAAGAGAGTGATCCATAATTTTAACAAAAAAAGGAAATAATGAATAGCGAACTATAACCAAAATTTGAAAATTTAATTTATGATTATAACCATTCATACAGTTTTCTAGTGATAAAAAAATGCACCAATTATGGTATCTCTCACATCTGTAACGACTTAGTTAGATTCATATTATCTTTTTTCCCCTAATCTATTTTTTGTTTTTCACAAAATATAATGATTAAAAAAAATTATGGTTCCTATATCTAGTACATATGAGCATTTGTGTATTAACTATTTATATATATATATGATTATATGTTTTCAATATTTTTTTCTTTACAACATGATTTTTCATTTAACACCAAATTATATTTTAACATAACGTTATTCTTCTAGTTTTGTTTGGACCATATGTTTCTCCCATGTTAGGCAGACTTAGGATAATTCACTTCATTGAAAAATAATGTTAGTTGCAACATTTACATAACTCAAAAGGAATTGTAGTAGTACCATTAAAGTTTTACCATTATTTACATCATTATAATATGTGAACTGAATTTAATAGATACATATTACAAGTTTTAATAAGTATTAATTGAGGGAACATAATAACTTACTTATAATAAAACCAACAAAATTAACCTTATGATGACTACAAAATCAACATTAAGCTTTTGTAATATATTTACCTCAAGCAAAGATAATATGTACCACAACATCTATCAACACTTTTGTAAACTGCTAGTAGCCCTTATACATAACAAAATAATATATTATAAATTAATTTCCAATCAACCTTAATGAAAACATATGCAAAATGAAATTACCATTAAAATTATCAAACTGCTAAAATTTTGTCGGTGTTTGTGAAGCTTCTCCTCTTCGGTTGTTGTTCGATCTGAAACATCCGATCCTGATTTTTCATGTTACCTATCCATCCCTTTTGATGTAGTAGTGCCCTATGAATTTCACACTAAATTGACATTAATTCTGTTACATAAAGATTTTTAGATCTTCAAATGTCTCTCTAAATAATGACATGCATCAATCCCAATTTATGATCAACTATCATGTCAGTTCAATTTTTAACACTACTCTAAATACTCATGTTAAATAGCATGTGACAAACACAATATTTTTAAAATTTAAATTCAAATAAAAAATAAATAAAATTGACATATAATTATTATTAGAATCACTCAATATTTAATGTGATTAGTGCAATGTACAATTTTTGACATTAAATAAATTTATATATATATATATATATATATATATATGTGTGTGTGTGTGTTTTAAATATTAAATATATCCTATAAAATGTTGGCGTTTTATTTATTTACTTTTTAATTAAAAAAGTGTAGAATCATTGAGATGATGCAAATTTGAATACAAACAATAAATAGTGTATTATGATCAAGGACATTATTGGAGCTCAAAACGTATTGTGGCTATGACCATAATTTGTTGCACCCACCATTAGTTCTATTTAGTTGTAATTATGAAGTGTTTAGGTGTAATTATGAAGTGTTATTTGATAATTGTATTAATAGTCAAATGCGCGTGAGAATATTATATTTAAATTTTGAACTAGAAAATATATTTTATATTTTATAAAAAAAATTAGGATGAAATAAGTTTTTGGTTTTATAAATATTTATATTTTGTGTTTATTCTCTCTAATTATTTTTTTTAAACAATAGTCCCTCGAATATTTAGAATGTGCACTATTTATATTTTTAAATGAATTTTTATAAGCATATTTAGAACATTATAAGAATCTCCTATAAAAATTTATAAATTTTTAACAAAAATTGAATTAAATATGAATTTTTAATGACTAAAAAGCTTAAAAAATCATTTTTAATTAATCTCTTGTTAAAAAATTTAAACTTTCATAAAAGAAATTTTTATAAAGGTGAAATGCACGTGAGAAATTACTTTCATGATTGTAAAATAATCTTTCAAAAAGTATAAGAATACACATACGTTGACTTAAAATAAGGGGTCAAATTTCTTGAAATTAATTATTTATAATGTCTTGAAGGTATAAAGATACAAAATATAATTTTAAAAAAATAAATTATAATGTGTTGAACATGACTGTAAAGTCATCTTTCAAAAATTATAGAGACAAAACAGAACTTTCGAAGTTGTAATTTGTAACAATAAATGCTAATAGTACTATAAACAAAAATTGCATATATTATGTTTTTGTATTGTATTGCAATAATTATTTTTTTAATGATGATTGTAGTGCACGAATGTCCTTACAATTGACACTGTACAATTTTAGTTATAAAATAGATTTTCTTATTATATAGTACAGATATAAAATTAAAATTGTATTATGTAATCTATTTTCATTCTTTATTATTTTTCTTTATGATGATTGTGGTGCAAAAATGTTTTTGTAATTCATACGTGTACATTTTTAATTATAAAATAGATCTTCTTTTGATATATATATATATATATATATATATATATATATATATATATATATATATAAACATATAAATTATTTTTCTCTATAATGTATTTGTTTTAGATATATATATATGCCCAAATATATGAAAATATATATTATAAATGGTGGTAAAACAAAAATTCATGTGATTTTTTTTCGATCATGTCCCACTTAAACATCTTTAATCATAATCTCATTTTAAAATTTGTCTCATTTAATATTTTTCATCTCCATTGTCAATCAATTATGAATGTGCCAAACATTTAAAATCGACTATTATAAAAAATATTTTGACAAAATTACATATGCAATCCTCTTTTTTCCATTATCGATCTAAAATTTTGAAATTACATATGTAAGTTACAAAATAAAAAATAATGTCTATCAAAATATCGGTAATTAGCCAAATAGTAAAAATTAACTTGTAGACCAAATAATAATTTACTATTTTCTTGGCTAAAGGTAGAAGTTGGTCTTCAAAATTTTATCTTGACAGGAGTAAAAATATAAAATTTACATATAGTCGTGTTTTATGAAGAATATTCATGTTCTCATGCTAATAGCTTTTGAAAATTTCATATTGATTATTTATATTATTTATATAAATAAGATTATATAATTAACATCAGAAAATCACACGTAATTTTCATATAATAGTTTTTTTATTTTTCAATTAAATTAGGATTTTAGAGCATAAATTCTTAACACTCTACTAGTTATTTTCAATACATGATATAACTAAATTATTAAATTAATAAACATGTCCATATTTTGAAGTTTTCAGTGTTATTTTTAATACATTATATAACTAAATTATTAAATTAACATACATGATCATATTTTGAAGTTTTCTATGTTAAACCTATGCAAGAATTTTTATGACAATTTTTTTTATATATTTATCTATATATAATCTTTTTATCCCGTATATGGCACAAGTTCAACTACTCAGATTTTCACTAAAAGGAATCAAATTATAGGAGACATATTTATAACCGTGAATGAAAATGAAACTAATTGATATATTTTGTGTAATTAATGGAATAAATTTCAAAATTGAAACGGTTTTATGGTGGTGCCTGATTCAAGTTTAAAATTATTTTTAATGTGCATTTGATGTTTATGGTGGTGCCTGATTCAAGTTTAAAATTATTTTTAATGTGCATTTGATGTACTCACTCAAATTCATAAGTTTTCTCGGAAATTAAAACTAGGATGGGGACGGGTTAAGGGTTTCATATTCACTCGCTCCCTGTTTTCAAACTTGTTCCATTAGTAATATTATTGTCATTTTTAAATTTTATATGTATGTATATATTCAATATTTTTTTAATATTAAAAATTATAATATTCGCTTTATAAAAAATATTATTTTAATATTTTTTAAATTTTATTATTATATAATAATTATAATAATTTTATTATATTAATTATAATACATATAATTTTTTTTAAATTATTATTTGATGTATGAGTGAATGCAGACGAAAAAACTCTAATTTTGTCGCGAGCATAAATAAAAACTTAAATTTGACATCCAAATATAGATTAATACATATTTTCGTTGGCCAGTCGAACGCGGGAGGCAAAATCCACACTGCTCGGTTGCCATGATATAATTGAGTCACGTTGGTTTTTGATTGGAATTAGATTTATCTAATTTTTACTGTTCCTTTAACAAAAGCCCAAATTGTGCACTCCCATTTAAAAGAGCCTAATGATAGGAGATGTTTGTAACGATGAATATATAATAAAATTAATAAATATATTATGTTACTATTGTCTTAATTAAAATTATTTTTCTTTAAATATTGGACTTGTTTCTTTAAAATTTTTAAAAAATGATTTTGATTTTACATTTTAAAAAATGATTTTTATGATAGCTTACTTAAAAATAGTAGACTCATTTGTTTTAGAGTCATTTTTTATTGATAAAAATGTAATTTGGACATTCAATAACTAGCATATTTATTATTAAATGTTTTAATATGATAAAATTTATATTTTTTTTCAAAAAATATGTCTTTCAAAATATATTTTATGAAAAGCTTTTCAAAATTGTTTTTTATTTTAGTTATTTTTTGAAATTTCATTTTCTAAAAAAGGTTGTAGCAAATAAATGAATACTTAAAATAATATTTTATGATAAATTATTTAAATTAAATTTTTATTTGAAACTTTATTTTTGAAATTCTATTTTAAAAACATTATTATAAAAAATATAAATATTAAAAAAAATCGTTTAAAAAATATTAAACAAACAGATCCATTGGAATAGAAAAAATGATAATTTTTTACGGGCACGTGATATTTTCATAGTGAGAGGCTTTGAGAATTATTTGTTAGTATTATAATTAATATAAATCTCATTTTATTTATATATAAGATAGATAGATTTTAATATATGTGTTTATTTTATTCATGGTAATTTTATTTTCTCTAATGTAAACATTAATTTTTTGAGTAAGAAAAATATACATAAAGAAAATCATATTTTTT
>JBBPBS010001045.1:1050887-1131561 GCA_037974835.1 Cicer judaicum
AAAAAAAAAAAAAACATGAAAATGGAAATGAGACATTTACCTCACGAGAGTGTTGTTGGGTGAAAAAAATATAGGTACAAAGTACAATATATAAATAATTATATATCTCCTGTTTTATTTTTTATTTTTTATTTTTGTTAAAATATACCTACCAATTCATTTTGTTGTAAATCGATGACTAATATTTTCTAATCTATCACATGCTGCTTCTTGCAAATATATGTACATGGTGAGATATCATTGAATATCTATGCAAAGTTATTTGATCATCATTTTATATTATCAATATGGAAAATGTTAAATGTTATAATAAAACGTAACAATTAAAGATAAGAAAGTATAAGTGTTTTTTTTATAATAATTTCTTTGTATGTTTCAATTCACTATCCTAGTGTATGACTAGTTGTAACTTGTAATTTCACACATTAATTAATCAGCAAACATGTAGTTATTCGATGTTACGAGGCATCATGTGTTTTCTAAATGAAAAAACGTGGTCCAGTGAAAAAATTGAAAAGTATGACATTTGAGCAAGTTTTGTATACTTTATTCATGATATTATGATGATACATAACTATGCACTTGATTATACATAATGATATTATGATGATACATAATTATGCACTTGATTATACATAATAAAGTACGCTGCTTTATCTGATAATAAATAATGCATTAAATACAATAATGAATCAACGATGATGATAATTTCATAACCACAAAATAAATTTTAAAGACAGATAATGACCATATAATATTTATCTCAAATAATTTACATCTCCCTTCGTGAAAAGAGTTGTAACAAAAACTAAGTTGTAATGAACAACTTTTTGTAAACTGGTATTTTTTTCCATAAATGACCACATTTTGTAATTGTCTTATCCTATGTTGTCTTATCCTATGTTAACGTATATATGTAGATCACAAGAAAATATTCAAAGAAAAGCGATCTCGATTGCGCCCGGTTGATAAGATATTCAAACTTCCAATCATATCAAATTCATGGCCAGAAGGTAGGTATCCATTATATGAATGTCATTTTTTGTTCTCTTGTGATACATTCTAGTGAATAAAGACCCGATTGTTATAGGTTTTTTAATATGATATATTAATGAATGTTGGCTAATTATATCGAATATTGAATTGCCAAATGGAGGTAATGGTTTTGCGAGCGGTGTCCTTGACCTAGGCGGATTACAAGTGTCTCAAGTATCAACATTTAGCAAAGTTTGGGGAGCCTACAAAGAGGGACCAGACAATCAAGGCGCCTCAGTCTACGAACCAATAGGAATACCTCAAGGATTCTCTATGTTAGGTAGCTACATCCAACCAAACAACAAGCCACTTTTTGGATATGTTCTTGTTGCAAAAGATGTTTCTTCAAGCACAACCAATGGAACTTTAAAATCACCAATCGATTACACACTTGTATTCAACACTTCATTTATTTCAGCTTCACAAGATTTCTCTTTGTTTGTTTGGCTACCAGTGGCACCTGATGGTTACAAAGCTTTAGGCCATGTTGTCACCAAAACAATAGATAAACCTTCACTTGATAAAATAAAGTGTGTAAGATCAGACCTCACTGACCAATGTGAAACTTCTTCATGGATTTGGGGATCCAATAACTTCAATTTTTATGATGTTAGACCATCTAATAGAGGTGTTCAAGCTCCCGGTGTTCGCGTTGGAACCTTTGTTGCACATTTCGGCGTGGCTAGTGGCCCTCCATCAATTTCCTGTTTAAAAAATCTCAATTCTATTACACAAATAATGCCTAATCTAAAACAAATTGAGGCTGTACTTCAAGTTTATTCTCCATTTTTATCCTTACATCCTGAGGAAAAATACTTACCTTCTTCAGTTAATTGGTTTTTCTCCAATGGAGCATTACTATACAAGAAAGGTCAAGAATCAAATCCTGTTCCAATAACACAAAATGGAACTAACCTTCCTCAGGATCCAAACAATGATGGTGAATATTGGATAGACTTACCTGCTGATGATGCAAATAAAACGAGGGTCAAAATTGGAAATATACAAAGTGGTGAATCTTATGTACATGTTAAACCAATGTTGGGAGGAACATTCACTGATTTTGCCATGTGGATTTTCTTCCCATTTAATGGTCCTGGAAGAGCAAAATTTAAGTTTATAAAAGATATTAAATTAGGGAAAATAGGTCAACACGTTTGTGATTGGGAGCATGTAACATTAAGAGCAAGTAACTTGGATGGTCAATTGTGGCATGTTTATTTCTCACAACATAATCATGGTTCATGGATTGATGCCTCCCAACTTGAATATCGAAATGTTAGTAGCAATTCTGATTTTCCAACTAAAAGACCTATTGTTTATGCTACATTAAATGGTCATTCATCTTATCCACATGCTGGTCTTGTTCTAATAGGGAAAGACGGTATAAGTGCAAAAGATGATACTGTTGCAGGTGGAAATATTATGGATATGTCAAAATTTATTTTGGTTTCTGCTGATTATTTAGGGACATCTGTAATAGAGCCACCATGGTTGAATTTCTATAGAAAGTGGGGTCCAATGATTAATACCAATCTAGATGATGAATTGAGGAGTATTGCCAAACTTTTACCTGGTATACTTAAACGTGAATTTAAAAAATTTGTTAGGGGTTTACCAAAGGAACTGTTGGAAGAGGAGGGACCTCTAGGTCCAAAGTCAAAGAGTCATTGGATGGGTGATGAAGTTTGAATTTTGTAGGATTTATTTATTATTGATTCTTATAAAATTTAAAATTGAATGCGAGAATAATGTATTGCTGCAATTTTATAAGGGGTTAAGGTTTAATTAATTTGAAGAAAAAAAATAAATGAAATTAGCAATAGCGCCAATTATTTTATTTTATTTTATGGTCTGTACAATAGATTCAAATTCATTTTCTCTCCAAATTCTAGTAGTATAAGAATATATAATTTTTCGGTCCACCTAAAATCGGGATATTTGTAGAGTTTTATAAACAATAAAGGATCTATCAATATAATATTCGGATATGAAAGAATCATGAGTTTTTAAATTTGTGATGTCACTTAACTAATATTAATGTTCAGTGTCATGTTTAATGGTCGACGACCACAATCTAATTAATATAATAATCATATTAACTAATTTGTGAATTTTATAGTTTAATAACATCAAGTTGAATAAACCATATATGTTATTATTTTAATTAGTTAAATTATAGATATTATGTTTTATGTCTCACGACTGACGATGAAATTAAAATACAAATACTATAACTAATTTCTTTATGTTACTTTTTTTTTCCTACAATATTATTATTATTATTATTATTATTATATTCAATTTATATTTTTATAATTTTAACAAATTCTGAGGATGTTACAATAAAATCCAAAATTACAAGGGAGACTAATAATAATTGTAACATCCCGATTTTTGACAGCGCGAATGTATTTTTTTTTTTAAAAACAAATTCATAAAAACAAAAAAATAAAGAAGAAAATACTTTTGGATAAATATTTAAGTCGTACACAACGACTACTGTCAACAATATTTATAAGCAGCGGAAATAGTTTTTGAAACAGAAATCAAAAGTATTTAAACATCTAAATACACCGGGGATATGAAACCTATCAAGCATAGCTCATGCCCCTGGGGTATTCTCAGCAGACACATGTACAAAAGCACTGCCAAGAATTTTAACTCCCCACATCACATCAAAAAGTTGTACATGGAACCCATCAAAATAAAATGTCAAGCTGACAATATTGGTATAGGTACAGTCTTCCAAATTAAAATAAACACAACCCAAAAAGAAAGACATCTAGTCCCTATACACCAACCTAATCTGATCATTCTACAAAAAACTATACATACCGAATGATCTTCACGCGTCCCGCAAGATCCTCCTAACACAGCTCCAGTCAGGTGTGTCCAACTACATTCTCATCCACATGGTAGTAACAGGTAGGAAGATATTGGTTCTCATATGTGGGCAAAGCCTAGATTTCTACAATAGTTGTAAAGGGTCATCAACCAAAATTAACAATTAACACATAACATTTAAGTTTTTAAATGAACAAAATAACCTTTCAACCTAGCATGCACCTTAAAAAGGTTTCCATATGCCAACCATGCATAAGCAAGGTTGAAAAATGAAGTTTTTAACAAAACAACATTGTTGTATTCGAATACAGCATCTCTGTATTTGAATACAAGGCTGTTTCAGCAGTCAGCAGCAAAAACAACATGTCTGTATTCGAATACACATCGGACAGCAGCAGAAAAACAGCAAAATTCAGCTTTTAAAAGGGTTTCGAAATCAATCAACACTTACACACAAATCCAAACAATCACACTTAGCAATTATAGCACAACCACCATGACGACTTGAGTTTCGAAAAGGTTTTGCAATCAATCACACTTACACACAATTCCAAAATATGCACACTTATCAATTATAGCACAATTACCACGACAACTTGAGTTTTGAAATGGTTTTGCAATCAATCTTACTTACACACAATTCCAAAACATCCACACTTAGCAATTATAACACAATCACCACAACAACTTGAGTTTCAAAATAGTTTTGCAATCAATCACACTTTCACTCAAATTCAAAACATTCACACTTGACAATTATAACACAATCACCATGACAACTTGAGTTCAAACACTCAATCATAATCTTGAATCAAACACGACTTGTGTACCAAACACCCTAATGCAATGCGTATATGCCAAAATGCATGGACTCGGAATTCCAAACCAAAACCCTCCTCGAAGGACCGTAAATCATAATTGTACCGCCTATCATAGGCCGAAATACTAAATTATCAAGGTGCTACCTATCACGGGTCAGCATGATTTACTAAAAACATAAATCGTAAATGTACCATCTATCATAGGCTGAAGTACTATTTACCGATGTGCCACCTATCACGGGTCAGCACGATTTACCAAAAATGTGCAGTCTATCGCATACCTTACACGACGCGACAATCCCCGCAAGGATAAGATGAACCAACAAATCACATGGAATCATCTTGTGGCCCATCCGATCAACATTATCACCATGGCCTATCCGGTCGCCATGTACTATGAATGCATGAACATACTCTTACTCTATCCACGACAATCATTAAGTAAATGCATATATTAAAAGATTCCATATTTTTAATACTCATTTAACTCTAACGATTTTCACGACAATCATTAAACGCATGTATTAAAAGATTCCCCATTTTTAATACTCATTTAACTCTAATAATCTTCAAATTCCACACAGAGCATACTCAGACATATTCTCAAATTCCATCCACAATTCACACCAAATCACATCAATTCATTTTTACACAAAATCCACACAAACACATCTCAAAATTTATAATATTAATAATGAACACGTCAAACACGAAAAACACAAATCATCACAACCCACCACTCAAACACATCAAATTTCATTTCCTCAAAACCACACATAAATGAGTTAAATTCATTTTGCACAAAACACTAATCAATATCACCAAAAACCCAACTCTAAAATTTCACCCATAAAAGCATTAAATTCATTTTCTCCAAATCTACACTTCAACCCTACCAAATTTCTTTTCCACCCAACCATAGATAAGTCCCTAAATACAAACTAAAAATTTGGAAGGAGTCCTTACCTTAACGTTAGCTTTAACGAGCGATTACGGTACCGCGAGTAATTCCGATAGAATCTCCGCTCACGACGTCGCTTCCAAAGTTAGTTCACTAGCACCGTAGCGTGGAGGTGAGCAACTTTCCCTTCTATCTCTTCGCGAAACGAAGCTTAGATCTAGAAGAAACGTGAAGGTTTGCGTTTAAAGTTTTTAAAAACACCAACACCGTTTTTCTCCGTTCTCGAATCAGAGAAGAAGAAGGAAGCTGGGAAATTATTTCTTTCTCACCCACCATGCCTTGGATTTCTTTTCTTGAAGCAAAAGAAAGAAGGAAGAAGGAAGAACGATTGGTCGCGAGGCAGGGGAAGAAATGTTCTGATTTTCTTATGTTCTTTCTTTCCTTTCCTTCTCAATATATATATATATATTATACTTAAAACAAAACTCAAATGAATATCTAACAATTTTTACACACATCACAATCTATTTTGGTAAAAATATATACTCTCGTCGCAACTCAATTGACAGATAAATTTTCAGCAATGAGTGATATTTTTAACAAAATTGTTCTGTATTAAATCATTTCCAACAAATAATTTTAATTCAATTTTCAAAAATATATTTTTGGCATTTAACTCATTAAATACCAAAAACTGAGCTAACAGTCTAAAAAATTCACCACAATACACATTATTATAGTCCTCCAACAATGAGATTTTCTCAATAGCCTTAGTTTGTTGGGGGACAAACATCACTTCAAATTTTCTCCAACTTCGCCACATATTCGTTAGCAACAAAGATGAGTTACTGCGTTTCTGCATGAATGATATATAAGCTATTTTATCTGCAACAAAAAAAAGATGAATATACAAGTTATGACATGATAAAGATAGAAGGAGACAAAGGCCACCTAAAACAAAATAAGGAAACTATCTAAAAGATTATTGGCCTCAACCTCATCAGAGTTAGCCAATAACTCTTTGATGTAAATTCAACAAAGCTTATATTGTAATTCACCGTTCATGTTCCGAAGAAGGACTTTTTCTTATCATTCTTGTGTAATTTCTTAAAGGTTTTCACATAATCACGTAAATAGTTCGCGTTGTAGATATCTTGGTTAAGTTCAGTGATCTTGAAAGTCTATTTATCTCTTCTTTGGACGAAATAATGCTTTGTCCAAACTTTAGGGAATCGGCTTCCGAAAGACACCACACGTTCTCCGTCTTCACCTATTTATCTCACTTGTAACGAGACTCATAATTCAGAAATATTTATGGGCTTCGAGGGACTTTGGCACAATTTAGTAATACAACCTCTTGAAGCCTTTGAAAGAGTTAGTGAAGGGTAGGAAACATTTTTTGTTTATGCTTAAAAGATATATGTACTTATTTTATCTTTGATTTCTCAATATGCCAAAGCAATCCAAAGATATTGAAGAAAAAAGGAATAATATGGGTCAAGTTGAGGTAACAATAAGTGACTTCGGAAGCCAGGATCTACCCCCATCAGTTTGGGTGAAGTTGAGAAGGCCCAAGGCTAGAATGCTCTAGAATTCCCATATCGAATGAACTGATAGGAAGACAGAGTCCCATATGATTGAATATGGTCTCATACATGGTAATAGAATAGTTGACAAGTTTGCTACAAACTCTCGTGGTTCTTTCCGTCCTCTAGATGGACCAATAATGTCGCGGTCCCAACTTTGGGAGGAAAGTGAGTTAGAAAATTCAGTCCCTCTTTTCCACCTCGTCAATGAAAAGGGTCAATGAAAAGGGGAACGAAGAATAGGAAAAAAAATGTGTTATAACCATGTTTGTTTAAAAAACTCTGACCCATACTTATTTTGAACATAAGAAAAATTATTTTGTGGGAACAATTAAAAGTACTAACGTTTTTATTTAAGAGTACATTTCTCTTATCAGATAATTTTAAATAACTTTACGTTGCATTCTTTGATGATTGGACACATAAAGGAACAACAAGACAATACTTTGGAAAATGTTTGAGTCTGATGAATGTGCTCTCTGTTGCACCTACGGTGATTCTACTTCGCAAGCAATGTTATGATAATTCTACGTCTGATAATTGTGACAAGCATTTGATGGTTTTCCTTAGATAGAAAGTCGAACACTTCGAAGTCAAATTTTCTTATCCACTACTTAACATTTTGAATTTATTATCTATTTGAAGAACTGTGTTACATACATTGATCATGCTAACCTCGACTCTTCATGTCTCATTATCAAGATACGCAGAATCAATTATGAGGACAAATTGGGACAAGTTTTAAAAATGTTTGATACAAAACGTTATGATACATGCAATAAATTACTCACTAGGTTTACAATGTGGCACATTTGAGAAATAGAAACATTGCATCGATAAATGGGTAAGGGACACATATTCCATCAATGAGGTGATCATATGTGATTTGTATTGAAGTAGTGATGGACATCTTTCATTCGAATTTAGAAAACCAGTGTAATCCGAAGTCAATCAACAAATGGAAGGATGATGTCATCCAAGATGCAAAACTATCCAAGCTCAAGTTAACAAGTGTCTTCACCAATAATCGACTTGGGGGACAATTGTTATGCGTCAGACTCAAGATGACATAGTCCTAACGAAGTCTCCAATTAGTGGGAAGAAGTTTGTCATAAACTAGATTACAGAAAACATGGCGCATGGAAGGCATCTAACAACTCAGAAATCTAGTTCTTTCAGACACGCTGTTGAGATCCTCTACCGATGAGTTATGCATTTTCAAAAAGCACATGGATACTAGACTAGAAAACAACTATATGCTATATCACATGGTCCATCGTGTGAAGATATCTTTCCATCTAGCTGTGTTTATTTAGAACCATCAACGGTTGCCCCGTTAGTACCATTGACATTTCCTGTTATAATTCTACTAGTTAAGATACGTACATTGGAAGTTCCTATTGTTCTTACTTCAGCATTTGTAGAGTTTTTATCTGAAGGCTCCTATGCCATTCCTTTTGTACCTGCTTTTGGCCCATCTAAGTTTGTAAAGAAGGAAGACTTTAATTTACCTATGTTTTTCATGTTTTGGTTTCACTATGTAACATCCTAAATTAAAAGATTAAAAATAATTAGAATTTTAAAATATTTTAATTTATAAATTATTATGATTTTATTATTATTATTATTATTATTATTACTATTATTATTATTATTATTATTATTATTATTATTATTATTATTATATCAACTATTAATTTGTTAAAAATAAGATAACATTAGTAAGTTGTTGTTTGTTTGGGACTCTAATAATAGAAAGTTTGTTTTGTATGTTAACGGTTTATGTGAAATATATTTTAACAACAAGCTATTATAATAAATTTTTGCTACCAAATTATCTATTATTAAGGAGTCAAACAAAACCAAACAAACAATCCTATATGAATTCAATGTATTCGTTTTATTTGTAACAGCCAAGAGTTTAGTTGGGAATATATAGGATACCTAGTCAAACTATCTTATAAATATTTAATTATAAATAGATACAAAGAAGAAAATAAAAAACTCAATAGAGAGAACTATATATGCCACCATAAAGAGGAGCAAAGTATGAAAGCGTTTGTAGTAGCAGCGAGTAGTAACGACTAACACATACCAAATTTTTGATAAAAGAACGAAGGAAGAGGTGAGTAATCACACCCTTTAAACTTTCATGGTACATTTATTTTGGAACTTTAGCATAGAAATAGAGTTAGATATTTTTATTGATATTTTCTTATAAAAATATATTTTTGTCGAGAACCTAACTTTATTAAAAATTAAGATTTTATGAATTGTAATAATAGATTATAAATTGATTTATTTATTTTTGTTTGTTAAATTATCATTTTTATGATTATTTGAATATATACTCTTTAGAAAAATTGTTTTATTATACTTTCTTGAATGATTGTTGTTATTATATATTCAAATGAAATATTATATTATAAATATGATTTTACGAAAATAGTTGTTAAAATATGAATTATTTGGATTGTATGCGTTTGAGACATATATATTCTTTAAAAAGATTGTTTTATTATATTTTCTTGAATGATCATTGTTATTATATATTCAAATGAAATATTAGATTATAAATATAATTTTACAAATATGGTTGTTAAAAACGTGAATTTTTTGGATTGTGTGTTTTTGAGATATATATATTCGTTAAAAGATTATTTTATTATATCTTCTTGAATGATTGTTGTTATTATATATTCAAATAAAATATTATATTATAAATATGATTTTACGAATATGATTATTAAAAATATGAATGATTTTTATTGTGTTTATTGGAGTGAGCTTACGCTCCATATAAATGAGTATTAAACTTCACAAAGAGATGAGGTTTAAACTCCACATGGATGAGTATTAAACTTCACAAAGAGATGTGGTTTAAACTCTACACGGATGGGTCTTGTAACCCACATATAGATGAGTATTAAACTTCACAAAGAGATGAGGTTTAAACTCCACATAGATGAGTATAAAACTTCACAAAGAGATGAGGTTTAAACTCCACACGGATGGGTATGTACCCCACATATAGATGAGTATTAAACTTCACAAAAAGATGAGGTTTAAACTCTACATGGATGAGTATTAAACTTCACAAAGAGATGAGGTTTAAACTCCACACTGATGGGTCTTGTACCCCACATATAGATGAGTTTTAAACTCCACAATGAGATGAAGTTTAAACTCCACACATATGAGTGTTATACCCCACACTGGATAAGCTAGTGCTCCACATGATTAGATAATACTCACTTCGCAGAAGAAGTATATCTCTACCATCGCATTGATTGATTATTTTATGCATAATAAATGTGTATATTGGGATTATTTGAGTATGACATATGTAGATTATCATTAATTTAATTGATGAGTTTTTATTAATTATTAGAAGTAGTTGGTTATTATAGAGGAATCTTATTTATATGATGAATAGTTCTAAATAATATTTTTGGATGAAGGCGAGTGCCATGATCGACTTTCCAGTAACCGCTTCGGCTGAGAATAATACTTGTTCACTAGGATTTTGTATCTCATTAAAGTGTTGTTTTCAGATAATGAGACTGTTGAGAATATCGAGAGATGAGAAGTCCTACCTCCCTTGAGAAGAGTGATTTCCTTCGATTAGGTTAGTAGATCACGTATAAGTAGACCGAATGTCTTCATCGTACTTTATGTCGGGATAAGATACTATTTGCCCATTTTTGAATATTTTAATTTCAAAAAATTTTCTAGTTGTAAGGATTTATTTTTGAGATTTCATAACATTACTTCTTTATAATTATTCATTATTTATTAAAGTACCTTATTCTCTTATATAATTTATGAATTTTTTTCCGTTTTTATCTTAATATTTATACCCACGTAACTAGGCATTACATTTTGGTATTAGAGCCAGTTTGAACCTAGATCGGACTGTGGTGTGGGTTTACTTTACTTTATTATTAATTTTTATAAAAAAGTAAAAATAAAAACTTGGGCTTATAGGATTGGTCGTTATAGTCATACATTCTTTATGCTGTTATATGAGGTCTGGCCAACCAAGTGCTTGATTGGTGGTGTGCATATTTATGACGAGTAACTAGCGAGGTACGAATGACACATTTTCTAGTGATCTCTGCTTGATTGCGACAACCACAGAGAATAGACAAAGATTCTCCCTCATTTGAGAGGACCTAATGTCAAATCAGTAACATTTGTAGACCCTCAATATATTAGGATTTCTGCATTTTGAAAGAACAATCCACCACCTTTTCGAGGTTAGTTATGATCCAATCAAAGCACAAGTATGGTTATTGAAGTTAGAGAATATCTTTAGCATCATGCATTGTCTTGACACTAACAAATGAGATTGTTGTTTATATATCAGAGTCTGATGTTGAGTATTGGTGAATTTGTATTAGAGGAGGTATGTGGAAAAAACGAGTTTATTTTACTAAGGATAGGTTTTAGAAGTTATTTCTAGAGAAGTATTATCTCCACAATGTTCGTGTTCAAAAGGAAATAAATTTTATTCATATTCATCATGGGGATATTTCAGTTGTAGAGTATGTTGCCAAATTTAGAAGCTACATCAAGATACTCTTGTTATCTTAGGGACAATCCCCGAAACGAGTGGAAGGCAATCAAATTTGAGTAAGGAATTAAGTCTGAGCTGCAAAGTTGAGAAATTGAAGGAGAAGTTTACCTCTAGTGGAAAGAAATTCTACAGTAAAGGCTATAAATTTCATAAGAATCTACACCTTTTACCCATAATTTCAAAGGACAAATAAAGACGAGCCCCTACTAGTAAGACTATGAGGTTATTTGCAGACTATAGAAAATTGAATCAAGTTACCATCAAGAATAAAATAATCCCTTGCCTAGGATAGATGACCTCTTAGATCAATTGAGAGGAGCTTCAATATTTTCAAAGATAGACTTGAGGTATGGGTACCGTCAAATTAGGGTCAAAAGTGAAGATATTACTAACACAACTTTTAGGACAAGATATAACCATTATGAGTATGTAGTGATGCATTTTGGAGTTACCAATGCCCTTTCTATTTTATGGATTACATGAACCAAATTTTGAGGTCTTTCTTAGATAAGTTTGTGGTGGTGTTCATTGATGATATTCTAATCAACTCTGGGAGCTTGGGTGAGCATGAGGGACACATGAAGATAATATTGAATGTTTTGAGAGATAACACACTGTATCCAAAACTTGAGAAATGTGAGTTATGGCTTAATGATGTGAGATTTTAGGACATATCATCTCTAGTAAGGGAGTAGCAATTGATTATAGTAAGATAGATTCAATATTAAGTTGGCCCCAACCTATATCAATGATTGAAGTAAGAAATTTCCTAGGACTGACGGGTTACTATAAGAAATTTATAGAGAGGTTTTCTAGTCTAGTCTTACCTCTCACCAAGTTGACAAGATAAGAGAAAACTTTTGTGTGGGACTACGAGTGCGAGGATAATTTCCACGAGGCAAATTATCCAACCCATTTTCTTGAATTAACAGTTGTAGTCTTTGCTCTTAAAATTTGAAGGCATTACTTGTATAGAGCGAAATTTGAGGTTTTTAGTAATAATAAAAACCTTAAGTATTTGATTGATCAAAATGATTTAAATATGAGACAAAGAAGGTGGATGGAGTTGCTTAAGGACTACGATTTTGAGTTGAAATATCACCTTGGGAAAGCTAATGTAGTGGCTGATGCTCTAAATAGAAAATCCCTATGTGTAGCTTGTATGATGGTACAAGAGACAAGTCTAATAAAGTATTTTAAAGATATGAATTTGTATGTGTCTCATAATGCTTTAAGCTTGAATTGGAATAGACTAGAAATCAGTAATAACTTGACAGGGATAATACAAAATGAACACCTATTAGCTAAAATACTAAAGTCTCTTGTGGACAAGGAGAACTATACCTTATCTATTTCCGATTTAGTGTTGTTTAAAGATAAGATCATTGTTCATAAGGAGGAGATTCTTAAGGACAAGATTTTAGAGGAAGCTCATGGCATTAACTTCACGATGTACCCAAGAATAACTAAAATGTATAAGGATTTGAGAAAAATACGGGTTTTGTGTCTTTGTCTGATATGCCATAAGGCTAATATTGAGCACCAAAAGCCTTTAGGATTTTTACAATCTTTAGAAATTCCTGAGTGGAAATGGGATAGGATGTCGATGGATTTTGATGCTATTTGGGTGATAGTTAATCAAATGGCCAAATCAACTCATTTCCTACGAATTAAAACAACCTATAGTTTATATAGACTAGCTGAGCTTTATATTTAGGAGATAGTAAAGTTACACGGTATACCCACCTCTATAATATCAGATAGCGATCCATGATTTACCTCTAGATTTTGGGAAAGCTTTTTAGAGAGCTTTTGCTATTAGACTGCGATTTAGCACATCTTTCCATCCACAGACAAATGATCAATCAAAGTGAGTTATCCAAACTATTTAAGATATGCTAAGACCTTGTGTTCGGGATGAAGGTGGGAGTTGGACACTCTTCTTAACTATTTTTATAACAACAATTACCTCTCTGGTATATATATGACACTATATGAGGCTCTTTACGGAAGATAGTGTAGATCTCACACAAGTGTAGTAGTGTGAAATTATGGATAAGATTTTTTACGACCTTATTTAGTGCAAGAGACCACTAGTAGAATTCAACTAATTAGGGAAAGGATGCATACAACGCAAAATAGGGAAAATAGTTATGTTGACAAGAGAAGAAAACTATTGAAATTTTAAGAAGAGACACGTGGATTCTTACGAGTCTCTTCTAAGACTGAGGTGAGAAGGTCGATGTAAGTCAAAAATAAAATAAAACTTTTATTTCATGGGTCATTTTTAAATCCTAAAGAGAGTAGGTATGCTACTTATCAATTAGCTCTTCCTCCACATGTATATAACCTTTATGATATCTTTCTTGTTTCTCAATCCCGAGCATATGTGTTAGATCATTCACAGGTGATAGCTCCCGAGTTAGTCCAATTAAAAGATGATTTAATCTTTAATCCTAGATCTATACGCCAAATATGGCTATTTCAGAATTAGAGGAAGAAGTCATATGATAGTATCCAAGTCTCTCTGATGTAAGTACATCAGTTTCTTTATACTTGCACAAGTTGGGTCACTTTGGTTTTATTCAATTTGTTTAAGGAGGGGAGAAAATGTAACATCCTAAGTTAAAGGATTAAAAATAATTAGAACTTTAAAATATTCTAATTTATAGATTATTATGATTTTATTATTATTATTATTATTACTATTACTATTACTATTACTATTATTATTATTATTACTATTATTATTATTTTTATTATTATTATTATTATTATTATTATCATTATTATTATTATTATTATATCAACTATTAATTTTTTTAAAATAAGGTAACATTAGTAAGTAGATGTTTATTTGGGACTGTAATAATAGGAAGTTTGTTTTGTTTGTTAAAGGTTTCTGTAAAATAGATTTTAACAAACAAGCTATTATAACAAACTTTTGCTATTTAATTATCTATTATTAAGGAGTCAAACAAAACCAAACAACCAATCCAATATGAATTCAATGTATTCGTTTTATTTGTAACAACCAAGAGTTTAGTGGGGAAAATATAGGATACCTAGTCAAACTATCTTATAAATATTTAATTATAAATAGATACAAAGAAGAAAATAAAATACTCAATAGAGAGAACTATACATGCCACCATAAATAGGAGCAAAAGTATGAATGCGTTTGCAGTAGCAGTGGGTAGTAACGACTAACACATACCAAACTTTTTATAAAAGAACGCTGCAAGAGGTGAGTAATCACACCCTTTAAACTTTCATGGTACATTTATTTTGGAAATTTAGCATAGAAATAGAGTTAGATATTTTTATTGACATTTTCTTATAAAAATATATTTTTGTCGGTAACCTAACTCTATTAAAAATTAAGATTTTATGAATTGTAATAATAGATTATAAATTGATTTATTTATTTTGGTTTGTTAAATTACTGTTTTTATGTTTGTTTGAATATATACACATTAAAAAAAATTTATTATGTTTTTTTGAATGATTGTTATTATTATATATTCAAATGAAATATTAATGATTTTACGAATATAGTTGTGAAAATATAAATTATTTGGATTGTATGCGTTTGAGACATATATTCTTTAAAAAGATTGTTTTATTATATTTTCTTAAATGATCATTGTTATTATATATTCAAATGAAATATTATATTATAAATATGATTTTACGAATATAGTTGTTAAAAACGTGAATTATTTGGATTATGTGTATTTGAGATATATATATATTCCTTAAAAGATTATTTTATTATATCTTCTTGAATGATTGTTGTTATTATATATTTAAATATAATATTATATTATTAGTATGATTTTAGGAATATGATTGTTAAAAATATGAATGATTTTGATTGTGTTTGTTGGAGATGAGCTTACGCTCCATATAAATGAGTATTAAACTTCACAAAGAGATGAGGTTTAAACTCCACATGGCTGAGTATTAAACTTCACAAATAGATGAGGTTTAAACTCCACATGGATGAGTATTAAACTTCACAAAGAGATGAGGTTTAAACTCCACATGGATGAGTATTAAACTTCACAAAGAGATGAAGTTTAAACTCTACACGGATGTGTCTTGTAACCCACATATAAATGAGTATTAAACTTCACAAAGAGATGAGGTTTAAACTGCACATAGATGAGTATTAAACTTCACAAAGAGATGAGGTTTAAACTCCACACGGATGGGTATTGTACCCCACATATAGATGAGTATTAAACTTCACAAAGAGATGAGATTTAAACTCTACATGGATGAGTATTAAACTTCATAAATAGACGAGGTTTAAACTCCACATTGATGGGTCTTGTACTCCACAATGAGATGAAGTTTAAACTCCACACATATGAGTGTTATACCCCACACTAGATGAGTTAGTGCTCCACATGATTAGATAATACTCACTTCGCAGAAGAAGTATATCTCTACCATCGCATTGATTCATTATTTTCTGCATAATAAATGTGTATATTGGGATTATTTGATTATGACATAACTGGATTATCATTAATTTAATTGATGAGTTTTTATTAATTATTAGAATTAGTTGGTTATTGTAGAGGAATCTTAGTTATATCATGAATAGTTCTAAATAAGATTTTTGGATGAAGGCGGGTTCCATGATTGACTTTCCGGTTACCGCTCCGGTTGGGAATAATACTTGTTTTAAAATTGTATGTATTATTCACTAGGATTTTGTGTCTCATTAAAGTGTTGTTTTCAGATACTGAGACTATTGAGAATGTCGAGAGATGAGAAGTCCTACCTCCCTTGAGAAGAGTGATTTCCTTTGATTAGGTTAGTAGATCAAGTATAAGTCGACCTAATGTTCTACATTGTACTTTATGTCGGGATAAGGTACTATTTGCCCAGTTTTGAATATTTTAATTTCAAAAGATTTTCTAGTTGTAAGGATTTATTTTTGAGATTTCATAGCATTACTTCTTTCTAATAATTCATTATTTATTAAAGTACCTTATTCTCTTATATAATTTATGAATTTTTTTCCGTGATTATCTTAATTTTTATACCCACATAACTAGGCGTTACACACTCTATCTTCTATACTTTTCACTCTTTAATACAAATGTTATCTTGAGTTAGTTATAACACTTATATCTTTTTGTGTGTTATTTAGTTCTCTTGCTCAACTCTTTTTGTGTGATGAAAAAAGGGGGAGTTTAGATTTTTGATATGTTTTGAGAATAATTACTTATATTTTAAAAACTTTCTTGTTGGAATATCGTACTCCACCGTTTTTAAAACCTGCTCATATTAAGGAGAGCTTTACTGCTTTCTTTGAACAAATTTGCATATATATTATATTATTAATAAAAAAAATTGTTCACAAAAAGAGATGTTTATCATCATAGAAAAAAAAAGAGACTGATATAACCAAGATAGATTGAATATCAATGCCCCTTAATTGTTTTGATGATAAAAAATATTATTTTTTAGGAACAATTTAGAGCACTATTGAATTTAATTAAGTATGTAGTTCCCTTATCATGAACCTTAAAGAGCTAACTTTGCATCCTCTAATGATCGGAGAAGACAAACAAAGAAAACAAAATAATGCTTTAGAAGATCTGTTAAGGTTGTGAATGACTTTGTTAAACAGGCTCGCAATGCCCCTTTGATGAATTTGTTAGTACAAGCTCGCCTTGATAATTATGTGTATGAGGAATGTGGCAAACTGTTGACTGCTGGTTAAAGCATCGAGTCAACACTATGATAAAAAGTCAACATTAATAAGTCAACTTTTTAGTCTAGAACTTTGAAGAAGTTAACATTCCACTGTTCTATACTCGCTAACTTGGACTTTTCATATGTCTAAAGTAGTGCATAACATCTATTGAATATGACATCCTCTGGTCTTCCTTTCATTTATTTTTAGATATGTTGAATCAATTATGAAGACAAATTTAAAAAAGTTTCTAATGTTGATTCAAGATCTTTGAAGATTTTATACGAGTCATTACGCTACTTACTAATTTCATGCAATTACAACATCGACTATTAACTCTAATGCCTCAAAAGTTTCTCTAAAATAGCACCAGTGGCACTAGTGATCTTACTACATACATAGAATTTTTTTAAAATTACCATATGTTCATATGTATTAACTATTGGGGTATTAAAGTTTATTTAAACGGTCATTTTATACTGATGTCACACAAAGTGGTTTTGGCTTCTTTTTTTTCTACTTTTTTTCTTTTCTTTTCTACTAATCTTTAAGTATTTCATTCTCATTAAATGATAAAAAAGAATTTAAGTTTAAAATTTCTTATATAATAATAAAAAAATATAAAAAAAGACTTATCACAATCAAAATTAAATATATACATTATAATAAAAAAATATTGAGTAATTTAAATTTTATTCTTAAAAATTAAATTAATAGAATACTCACTTAGAAACTTGATGGTTCCTTAGAAAGCCTACTTAAAAACAAATAGTCCTAAAGTCTTCACTTAGAAAGCCTACTTGAAAATTTCAAAATAAAAATCGTACACGAAATAAATTTTTACTAGTGAGATTGAATTATTGTACACGAGATCAATTCTCACTTACTAAAAATTTCAAATTAATTATCACACGCCGAATAATTTTTTCTTGATGAAAAATTCAAAATATCATACACGGACAAATTGTCACTTATGAAATATAACTATCATACACAAGACAAGTGCAATCTCATAAGAAGATAAAATATTGGGTAATTTATTTTTCAAATTCAGCTGTTTTTCTTTTACAGTTTTTAAAATAGAAGAATTAAAATTTAAATTAAATTTTTTAAAAAATATCATTAAAAGAACTATATAAAAATATTTATCACTATAAAATTAATTAGAAGGCTCACTTAAAATACATTGGACAAGTTTTCACTTATGAAATCGAACTATCATACATGAGATAAGTTATCACTAATTTAAAACTTTCAAAATAATTATCATACACGGGATATGTTTTCAATTTTTATTAGATTATACTATCATGCACATAACAAATTTTTACTAATAAAAATTATTTTCAAAATAATTATATTACACAAGACAAGTTATCACTGATCAGATTGAATTGTCATACATAAGACAAGTTTTCACTATTAAAAACTTCACAATAACTATCATAAACAAGACAATTTGTCACTTATGACATTGAATTATAATATAAATGGGATAAGTTGTTACTGATGAGATTAAACTATCATACAATGAGACAAATTTTCATTGGTAAAGATTTCAATATACATGTCATACACAGACAAATTATTAATGATAAAAATTTTAAAATAACTGTCATACACGGAATAAGTTTTCGCTAATAATGTTTTTGAAATAAATGTCATTCAAGAGACAATTTATCACTTATGAGACTGAACATTCACACATTGTAACAACCCTCTAACTATCTTAGAAGAACAATAAAGTATTTAAATTTTTAAAATTAGATTATTACAAATTATATTAGTAAAACAAATTATTAAAATAGAATATTTAAAATATTAAAGAAATAAGATTAATAGAATTTTATTATTTATTAATATAATATTTTAAGTAATATTAATTTATGATCAAGGGTTGAATAGGAAAATGGTGGTATTAACATGTTCAAGTGGCAAAGAGAGAACATGTCAATTTAATTTTCTTTCTTTCACTTAGGGGGTACTAAACCATCTTCCACTTTCATTTTCTTTCACTTAAAGTTACACACTCTTAAAAATAATTTGAAACCACCAACACCTAGTTATTGTTCATCGTCTTCTCCCTATATTCATTTTCCTTTTCTTCCCAACTGTATTCAAAGACAGGAGCCATCTAAAGTTCTTTACCTTCAAAATGATCCCTTGCATGCCCCTTTATTCCACTTCAAACCCCATTAATCAACCAAAACAGTACTGAAGGAAGATAAGGAGCAAAATCTCTGAATCTGAAACATAGCATAAAAGACAAGGAATAAATAGATGATAAGATAAGAATCTTCCACAACTGAACTCGTATTGAAGGGAATTATTATTAACAAACTGTAAGTTCTTTTTAGAACAAATTTTATTTTCACATGAAGGGTTTTATGGGTTCAATTCAGTTTCTGTTATTGTGGAAGTGATCTTCTGGGTTGATTTTGTGCTCATTAAAATGTGAGGGTGATAGAAACATTATAAATTTAGAATGTAGGAAATATTTGTGAAATATGTATTTGTGTGCTCTTTAAATCATGCATTCTACATTTCTGGTGTGATGATTATGATGTGAGAGGAGTCCCAAGAAATATAATTAATTGTGGGAATCATGTGGATTTTATATTTACATTTTTTATGATAACAAAGTATTTTATGAAAATAATATATTTGACTTCAAAAAGTATGAAAAAATATATGTTTAAGTTTCGAAGAAGATTTGATCAAAATTTATCTACAACAAAAACAAAATGTGTATAGAATAAATCTGAAGAATTTTCAAACGCAATCTAAACAAAATACGAACAAAATCAATTTGAATAATTTACAATATCAATCTAAACAAAATACGAACATAATCAATATGAAGAATTTACCAACACAATCTAAACAAAATACAATTCAGAATTAAACAAGAACTAAATTGAAGCCCAAATTTTAACTATAAATAGATACCCAAGGCTGAAGAAGAAAATAATCGAAAATCATAAAAGAGTAGTCTTAGAGTTCAAAGAGAGAAACACTTGTTCAATTGAGAAATATCCTCATGTGTTTTTTCTTGGAGTGTGAGAATTATTATTAGTATCACCTTTGTTATAAGCAAACATTTAAAGTTCCAAACTTTTGTATCAAACCTGATAATGGTTTAGTTCATTCTTCAATCTGGGGTTGTTGGGTTGTTAGGAGAAGTCTTGGCTTATAGGGTCTAGGTGGTTAGTTCCTCAAAAGTCTGGGGTTCTCAGGTTGTTCGGAAAGATGGGCTTGGAGGGTCAGGTGCTTTGTAATTCAAGGTATTTGAATTAGTGGATTAAAGCCTTCTGAATGAGGGGAATGGATGTAGCTAAGTTAGTGGTGAACTAGAATAAATCTTTGTGTCAAATTATTTATGCTTTCTTTGATTGATGCCTCTTAATCTGATTGCTTCTACTCCAAGGGTTCAATTTGCACAGAGATCAGACTCAAGGCTGAACACTTTATATTGTTTGAGAAATGATCCAAGGGTTTAATATGTCTGGATTCAATGAAGAAGCTTCTGGAGGAAACATCAACAGACCAACTATTTTATTTGAGAATGTTTTAAGTACTAGAAGGACATGCTAAGAAGTTTCTACATTTCACAAGATCATGAACTTTGGAACTTGATGGAAGATGGTTATATTGCTCCGAAGAATATTGATGCTATTGAAATTTCAAGAAAATAGATGAATTTTGATTAGAAGATATACAACCTGCATCATAAGTCCAAAACATTCATGATAAATGAATCACCTTCAAGGAGTTTGGTAAGAGCACCAACAAGTAGACATCAAAGAGTATTTATGATAGTCTGATTATGACCCATGAAGGAAGAAAGCAAGTTCAAAAAGCAAAGGCCAACGTCATAGTAAAAAAGTATAAGATATTCAAGATGGAAGAAGATGAAGACATTGAAACAATGATTTCCAGATTTCAAATCCAGGTCTTAGGACTAATACTTGAAAAGAGTTATACTATTTTTGATCATATGAAGAAAATCCTTATGAGTCTGACAAGCAAGTGGATCGATACCTATGATCACTGCCATTCATGAAGAAAACGACATGAATACTCTTAAGCTAGAAGAATTAATCAACTCTATGAGATTACATCAAATGGAGCTTGAAGAAGATGAGCCCCAAGAAGAAGAACAAGAATTTGGCCTTGAAATCCAAGCAGAATCATGTTCTAAAGGCCACACTAGAGTCAAAAGATAGTGATTCAGATGATCAAAATATAAAGAACAATAGGTTAAGTGTCTTATGTCAGTAAATGAAGAGAAACTAATTTGACACAAAAGAGTAGGTCATTTAAACCTTAGATTAATTTCAAAATGAAATAAACTTCAACTAGTTAGAGGTTTACCTAAGCTTAGTCACAAAAATAAAATTATGTGTGAAGCTTATCAAAGAGGAAAACAAACAAAAAACTCCTTTACTCCTAAGAAGTATGGCTTTGAGCCAGTGAAAACATCTTCTCAAAGTGGAAATAAATATGGCTTTGTTATAGTAGATGATAACACTAGGTGGACATGAGTATAATTCTTAAGAAGTACGGGTGAATCCCACAAAGTGTTTATCACATTTTGCAAGAAAATAATGAATGAAAAGGGTCTCAATATTGTAACAGTTAGAAGTGATCATGGAGAAGAATTTGAAAACAAGTTCTTCAAAAAAAATTGTGATGAATGGAATCTTTCACAACTTCTCATGTCCTAGAACACCCCAACTTCTCATGTCCTAGAACACCCCAACTTTTCATGGCAACGGGGCAGGGCGGGGGCGGATTTTGCCTCCTCCACATCCGCACCCGATTAATAAGGGAAAACCCGCACCCGCCCCCGTTTCATAGCGGGTGTAAAATTTAAGCACCCATCCCGTCCGCAACGGGTCTCGGGTTTCCTCGCCTGCACCCACTCAAATATATAAAATTATAAATTTAAAAATCATATTAATTATAATAAAATTAAATATATTTTATATAGAGATAAAATTATAATTTTTAATATTTTAAAACAATATTAAATATAATAAATAAGTATTTGTATCTAAAATTAAAAAATTACAATAATAATACTTGCGGGGCGAGTTCGGGTGCGGGGGCGGGGTGGATATCACCATCCCCAAACCCACCCCACCCCTGAATTTTAGTGTCGGGGAAAATCCGCACCCGCACCCGCACCCACACCCAATTAAAGTTGGTTTCCCCCGCCCAAATCAAGCGGGTTTGGATGGGTACTCGCGGGTGCGGATTTTATTGTTATCCCTAACTCTAAGAAATAGCTAGAACCATGTTAAATAATTTGAATGTTGCAAAATACTTTTGGGCTAAGGCAATTAATATTAAATGTTATATTCAAAACATAGTCTTAATTAGATCTATATTGAATAAAACACCATATGATATGTGGAAAGGTAAAAATCCTAATATCTCTTATTTTAAAAAAATTTGTTGAACTTGTTATATGTTGAACATTACAAATAATCTTGGTAAATTTGATTCTATATCTCACAAGTGTACCTTTATTTGATACTCTGAAAGATATAAGGCTTATAGAGTGTTTAATAGGGAAACTCAAATTGTAGAAAAATCCATACATGTTAAATTTGATGACAAACAACTTGTCCTTAAAAAGTCAAAGCAAGTTGATGATAGTGCAAGTTTACTGGAACTAGAGGAAGCAAATGTAAATAAACTAGATAAACTTAAAAAATCACAGGATACAAGCAAATCAGAAGAATATAGTTACACCTCAGCCATTACCATTACCAGCAATGCTACTCACGACTTTCTCAGCCCCTTTCCGTAGGAAATAACAAGTTTTTGCTATTTAAAATAATTATTATTTAAAAAAATTAAGACCTATAAATATTTTCATTGTTTGACTTATTATTTAAGACCTATAAAAAAATTAAGACCTATTATTTAAATTAGGTGTAGTAATTATTTTCATTGTTCGACTTATTGTAGTTGATACAGTTGTTAATAAGAATTTTTTAGTAGATTATTTTTATCTGAAATGCAAGAAGAATTTGGGCTAAAAGGTTGTGGCTTGGTGTCACCTAACTTATCTGAATGAGTAGAAATTTGTGAATTTTTTTTTTTTTTTTTTTTTATGATGAAGGTTAACAAATAATAATAATAGTAATATTTTCTCTGTTTTATTCCTTATTCAGGTCAAACACTATCTACCCAATAATATTTACTTTAAATTTTCCCTAAAGTCCACAATAAATATTTCTGCACTTAGTAATAATAAATTGAAACCCTAGTCACTGTCATAAACCATATTTCACAAACCCTTTACAAACAAGATTATTTAAGGAATACCAAAATCCTAGCCACTATCACCTCCTCTTCGTGCATCAAAACTGCTAGGAACTTCTTTTTCTTTATGAAAAACTTTGTGGGGCTTAGTGATTTGTACTATAAAAAAAAGTGGCAAAGATAAGGGCTTTTTCCCACACAAATTATAGATAGACCATTGGTTGGATGACATGAAATTAATAATTGTGATTGCTTGCTTTTTGAAAGGAATAAATGTATACTAATTAATTAAAATAATGAAATCCCAATCCTTTATGTTGAGTTCAAAAGACAATATATAATTTATAAGGAGTAAAGTATGAACTTTTATGTTATTTGTGATAAAGTTTTAATTTTTATGATAAATATAAAGTAAAGTATAAGTTTTTATGTTATATATGATAAAATTTTAATTTTTATGACGAATAGAAAGTGAAGTATGAATTTTTATATTATATGTGATAAAGTTTTAATTTTTAGGATAAATATAAAATAAAGAACAAATTTTTATGTTATATATGATAAAGTTTTTTTTTTTTTACGAAAAGAAAGTAAAGTATGAATTTTTCTGTTATACGTAATAAAATATTAATTTTTATGATGAATATAAAATAAAGTATGGATTTTTATGTTATATATGATAACAATTTAATTTTTATGACGAGTATGATGTAAAAGTTGAATTTGAATGTTATATGTGATAAAGTTTTAACCTTGATGATGTATATGAGTTGAAGTTGAATTTTCTTGTTATATATGTTAAAGTGTTAATCTTTATGGTGTATATTATATCAAGTTTCGATTTTTGTGTGTGTGGCAAAATTTATAATTTTCATGATTATTTGTCAAAGAATATGGGATACATGTGTGGCATGTAATCTTAGTGATATGTGAATAAGATTATGATTTTAAAAAGTGGTTTGAATGCATATGCCATGATTCTTAGTGGGCTATATGGGAATATATCTCTTTCATAATATATCATCATTGTCATGACATATGCATATTTGTGGAAGTTGTATTAGTGGAAGGTTTTTTTTCCCCATTTGTATGGGTGATATTTATGTGTGGAAGTTTCCTTAGTGGTAGGTTTATATCCATATCATATAATTTTAGGAGTATGCATTATATATATATTTTTGTTATACAATTTACCGATTTGCGTTTTTTTCTATAAATTGGAGGCTTATACTTTTATATGTTTTGTGTTATTCTTCTATATGTTTAGCTTTGGTTTGATGCGGATGATGGAAAAAAAACTGACCCTTACAACAACATTCTAGGTACTAATGAGTTCGAGGATATTAAAGAGTAGTTGATGAGTATTAAAGTGCAATTTGTAATAGTAGAATTTCCGCGATAGTTGCTTTAGTTTTGAATAATTACTTTTTCTTTGTTTAGCTTTGAATAAAAATTTTGTAAATAATATTAAATAAAAGTAATTGTTACTAATTATTTAAATGAATAAATATTAGGTATTTTTATTTAAAAAAAATCATCATAAATATTTCTAAACAATAGATATTTTTAAGTAATGCATTACAAAAATCTGGGGTGTTACAAATATGATAAATCTTCAAAGGACTAATATGATCAAGTTAGAAACAATCAACATAAGTCATAAGGAAGATCTTGGTGGAAATACAAGTCATCTCATCATGAAACTCTAATCATTTGATGTGCAAGTGATCCTTTGAGGATCAAATTATCACTAAAAGATACCACTTTGTTTGGCTTACTCTCATTAATTGAGCCTACCTCTATTGATGAAGCATTGACAGATGATGGATGGATTACTGTAATGCAAAAAGAGCAAAATGAATTTAAGAGAAATGATATTTGAGATCTAGTACTTAGACCAAAGAAGAACATTATTGGAACCAATGTTGAGACAAAATCCCAAATTAATATTTTGATGATAATTAAACAAAAGGTTACTTAAGACTTATAATTATGATTCTAAGTGTTTTTGGTATTTAACATTGTATTTGAGTGTGTTAAACAAGATAGGTACCAAGCATTACAAAACAGATCTTATTAAAATAAGGAAAGCTCAATAAGAGAAACGAAGAACATTCTTGACAAATTTCTGGAAAACGAAGAATGTTCTCCACATCTGCAGATTAATAAGAATGATCAGATTCCTATATAAAATATTAGATCCAGTGTAACACCTCGATTTTTAACACTACGAATGTATTTTTTTTTTTTTAAAACAAAGAAAATACTTTTGGATGAATATTTAAGTCATAACATAACAACAAAGTCAACAAATATTTACACGCAGCGGAATAGTTTTTGAAATAAAAATCTAAAGTATTCAAACATTAAAATACACTAGGGCTATGAGGCCTATCAGACATAGCTCATACCCCTGGGGTATTCTCGGCATACCTATACTAAAGCACTGCCCCAAGAATTTTAACTTTCCCCACGTCACATCGAAAAGTGGAACATGGACCCATAAAAAGAAAAGACATCAAACAGTTTAAGCATATATACAATCTTCCAAAATGAAATAAATACAATAACAAAAGAAAGACATACAGTCCTTATACAACCACCTAATTTAATCATGCTACAAAACTAGAAAACACGGGTGATCTCCATGCTCCCCGCAAGATCCTCCTAACACAGCTTCGGTCTGGTACTTTTAACTACGTGACCATCTCCAGGGTACCTACTGATAGGACGATCCAGATTTCCACAATAATTGTAAAGGGTCACCAACAAAAATTAACAAATATCACTTAGCAAAATTATTATATTTTCAAATGCTCAAAAGAACCTTTCGTCTTAGCATACTCCTCGAAAGGGTTTTCATATGTCCAAAAATGCATAAACAATGTTGAAAAATGAAGTTTTGACAAACTGCACTGTCATAGCCGGATACAACTGAGAAAATGCAGATTTTCAATTCTAAAATGGCTCTAAATCAATCAACACTTCAAACATTAATGTTATCAATTAAGAACACAAAATTAACACCAAATTAATCTCCACAAATTCACATAATTATATCAAAACTTAATCAACCCAACTTCACACCTCAAAGCAATTACGACAAATCACAAAAAAAACCGAATATGTATATAAATCATCATAGTATAACAAACATGACTCACGTGCCAAGCACTCTAAAGCAATGCCTATATGGCAAAATGCATGATTCCAGAATTCCAAACCAAAACCCTTCTCGAATGGCGTAAATCATAATTGTACAGCCTCTCACAGACCAGTACTAATTACTAAGGTGCAATCTCTCATGGATCAGCACGATTTACTAGCGTGCAGTCGCTCACAGACCAACACGATATACAAGAGTGCAGTTGCTCACAGACCAACACCATTGTCTAGAATGCAATCGCTCACAGATCAGCACATTCTAGAAGGCAATCTCTCACAGATCAACACTATTTACTAGCGTGCAATCGCTCACAGACCAGCACCATTTTATAGAGTGAAATCGCTCACATATCAACATATTCTAGAGTGCAATCTCTCACAGATCAACACAACATTTAAGAGTGCAGTCGCTCATAGACCAGCACAATTTTCTAGAGTGCAATCGCTCACATATTAGCTTATTCTAGAGTGCAATCTCTCACAGATCAACACAATGCGACAATCCCCACAAGGATATGATGAACCAACAATTCACATGGCATCATCCTGTGGCCCATCAAGGTCACCACTATCACCATAGCCCCATCGTGGTCACCATGTACTATGAAATGCATGAGCATACTCTTACTATTTTCACCACAATCATTAAGTAAATGCAACTATTAAAAAATTCCCCTTTTTTAATACTCATTTAACACTAATAATTTTTCAAATTCACCACAGAGCATACTCAAACACATCAAATTCAATCTCCACGATTTTACACCAAATTTACTCATAAATCGCCCATTTTCGAAACTCCACATTTTTACACATAACCCAGCAAATTCATTTTCCACAAACCCACATGAATCACATCTCCCAAAAATTCATAATAATTATTATGAACACCTAAATCACACCAACCGTAAATCACCACAACTCACACCTCAAACACACATTAAACATTCATAATATCAATTATGAACACATAATCAAATTAAATTTAATTCTCCCCAAATTCAACATAAATCACCCATATTAATCTCCAAAATTTTCAACCATAATCACCAAATTCAAACTCGACATCTTCAAACATTAATCATCAAATTCAATCTCCAAAAATTTTCAATCATAAATTACCACAAGGAGCTAACTACATAAACATAAATATTTATAACAATTTGTTCACAATAAAATTAATCCTAACACAACAAAATTCCAAAAATTAAATCTTTCTCACACACCAAACTTTTAAAACCAAATAATCTATATTATTTAGTTAAAAATAAATAAAACAAATATTGTCCAAATTTCACATACACACACTCGACTATTAAAGCACCAAAAATTGAGTTAATGAAATACTCTAATATTTTTTTCTTTTTAAACCTAGTTCAAGAGTAATTAAAATAGTAACATTTTAAACTCTAACCCTTTTTAATTTCAATCTATCTTTTTACTCAAACTCTTTAACTTAGTTAAAATTTGAATTTTTTTTCAAAACTTTAACAACTCGAAATTTTTTGTAAAACTTCAGCTTCAAGTCAAACTCATTTATTTGAAAGCAACTCATTACGCAACTCAAACACATCAAATTTAATTAATTCAATATCCACAAAATCAACACCTAAATCACATCTCAAAAATTCATAATATTAATTATGAACATATAATTTAAACTCAACATTAATCACTACAAAACACACCTCAAAACAAATCAAATTCAAATTCAACTAATTCACACATAAACAAATTAAATTCATTTTCCATAATTTTACACCTCAAATACATCAAATTTCTATTCCACAAAATCACAAATAATTTCCTAAATGCAAACTAAAAGTTTGGAAGGAGCCCTTACCTTAACGATAGCTCTAACACGCGATTACGGTACCAAAATTAATTCCGGTAAAATTTAAGTTCGTGACGTTGCGTCGAAAACTAGCACCGCAGCGTGGCAATGAGCAACTTTCTCTTCTGTAACTTCTCGAAACGAAGCTTAGATTTAGGAGAAAAGTGAAGGTTTTTGTGTTTGTGGATTTTGAAAACAAATAAAATTTAGAAACAGAGAAAGAGAAAGAAGAAGATCTCACGTGGCACACGAGGAAAAGTTTTGTTTTCAGCCTTCTGGAATTCTTTCTTTCATATATATTAAAATAATAATAATATATTATAATTAAAACCAACTAATAAATATCTAACTTTATAGATATATTTAAAAATAAAACATCATTACACATCACTTCTCAAATTACTTTTTCAAAAAAAAAATATCTACAATCGTCGCAACTCAATTGACAGATGAGTTTCTCAACAATAAGTGACATTTTTAAAAAAAAAAACTGTTCAATATTAAATTTTTTTTGTAACATAAATAATTTATTCTCCGACAAATAATCTTAATCGGATCTCAATATATATATATATATATATACATATATATATATATATTAAAATATATATATATATATTAAAATATATATAAATATTAAGCATATTATTAACTCTAATAAAATATATTTTCATATTTAATTCCCAAAATAAAAATCAATTGTGCTAAATGCCTAAGTAATTTAATGCAAAATACCGTAAAATTGCATAAATTAGAATTTAGAAAATTTAGGGTCTTACATCCAGGAATTGCAATCCATTCCATATTTTCATAAAAAATATACAAAGATCAATCTAAGCAAGAATCACTCTAAAATTCGAGTGCAAAACACTTTGCTTCACAAAATACATAAAGCAAGATCATTCTCTAAGTTAAGCAAGTGCAAGTACAAAATGACAAGATGGAAAGGATACTATTGTTGTACGTTCAAACAAACTTGCACACACGATTCAAGACATGGGATCACTTCAGACAACTGTCAAAAATCAGAACAAAAGTCATCTCATCTCAAGGCAAATTTGAAAATCTTTAATGTTTCACAAGAACATTCATGTTTTAAGCGAGAACATTTTTGCTTTATGGCTGATCTTATTCATTCACTTACTCATGATAGCTGTAATATTTCCAACGGCCAAATGAGTTTGAGTTGTAGTTCGTGAAAATTAGTTTGGCATGTGTTATGTTTGAGTTTTGTGGAAATTTGTGGTGATTGATGACTGATGATTGAACTTGGTGTGGATTTTGTGGTTTTTGAATTGATCGAATTTAATGTAAATGGTGGATTAAATTTGATGTGTGTGGTGGAAAATAAATGTTTGAGTATGCTATGTGTGGAATTTGAAAATCGTTAGAGTTAAATGAGTATTAAAAACGGGGAATCTTTTAATATCTGCATTTACTTAATGATTGTCGTCAATAGAGTCAGAGTATGCTCATGCATTTCATTGTACATGGCGACCGGATGGGCCATGGTGATAGTGGTGACCGGATGGGCCACAAGATGATGCCTTGTGATTTGTTGGTTCATCTTATCATTGTGGGGATTGTCGTGTCATGTAAGGTCCACGATAGACTACACATTTTTGGTAAATTGTGCTGGCCCATGATAGGTGGCACCTCGGTAAATAGTACTTTGGCCTATGATAGGCGGTACATTTACGATTTATGTTTTTAGTAAATCGTGCTGACCCGTGTTAGGTGGAACCTCGGTAATTTCGTACTTCGACCTATGATAGGCGGTACAATTATGATTTACGGCCCTTCGAGGAGGGTTTTGATTAGAATTCCGAGTTCATGCATTTTGGCATATACGCATTGCATTAGGATGCTTGGCACGTGAGTCATATTTGATTTAATGTTATGATTGTGTGTGTAAACTCAAGTTGTCGTTGTGATTATTCCATAATTGCTAAGTATGATTTTTTGAATTTGTGTGCAAGTGTTGATTGATTATGAAACCTCGCGAGTCATGTTTGTTTTAAAGTTATGATAGCGTGTGTAAATTCATGTTGTTGTAGTGATTGTGCCATAATTGCTAAGTGTGATTGTTTGGATTTGTGTTAAAGTGTTGATGGATTGCGGAACCAATTTAAAAGCTGATTTTTGTTGTTTTTTGTTGTTTTTTGATGTGTATTCAAATACAAGGGGCTTGTAGTTGAATACACTGAGCTTGTAGTCGAATACAAGCATCCTATTTTTGCTACTAACTTCTGAAACAACCTTGTATTCGAATACAGAGATGTTGTATTCGAATACCACATTGGAGTTTTATTTTAAACTCCATTTTTCAACTTTGATTATGTGTGATTAACATATGGAAACCCTTTCAAGGTGTATGCTAAGTTGAAAGGCCATTTTATGCATTTGAAATTTAAATACTATGTGTTATTTGTTAATTTTGGTTGGTGACCCTTTTCAAGGTGTATCACTCGGGTCTTATAGTTTTTTGGTAATATGATCAGATTAGACGATTGTATAAGGACTAGAGGTCTTTCTTTTGTGGATGTATTTACAGTATGTTGGAAGACTGTACCTATACCAATATTGGCAGCTAGACTTTTAATTGGATGGGTCTATGTACCACTTTTTGATGTGACATGGGGAGAGTTAAAATTCTTGGGGTAGTGCTTTTGTATAGGTTTGCCGAGAATACCCCAGGGGTATGTGCTATGTCTGGTAGGCCTCATAGAACTGGTCTATTCTAATGTGTAAATACTTTGGATTTGTATTTCAAAAACTATTCCACTGTTTTTAAATACTGTTGACTTTTGTCGTTGTGTTACAACTTAAATATTTATCCAAAAGTATTTCTTTCTTTATTTCTTTATTTTTATGAATTTGTTTTGGAAAAACAATACACTCGCACTGTTAAAAATCGGGGTGTTACAATTTATTTAGGAAAATTCGCAGCGGATAAGACAATTTGTTTGTAAGGAAATAAAAACTTTTAAAAATAATTTAAGATATCACATTTCTAAATTTAATTCCAAAAACTTAGTAGTACTTATAAGGTTTTCATACAAAACGTCGTTTCTAATTAAATACATAAAATATAATTTACAACACTTAATTCCCGAAATCACTTATCAGAGCGGGGTTTCTCCCAAACTTGAACTTCAAGACTTATTAACCTGTAATAACTACGATTTTACAAACGCATGGCCAAGTTAGTTAAACACAAAGAATGAAGAAGTTGAGTTTCGAAATCATGTTGATAGTATAATATAAGTATGAAAAACACGCAAACAATTATAATAAACTGTATCATAATCACATAACAATATATCAAAATATTTAAGCAAATAGTACCGATATTATAACATCAAAGTCACTAAAGTAAAATAATTATCTCATTATAATATGCATCAAATCATCTAAGAGAAATTATTATTACTTTCTAAACAAATTAATAACAACAAAACAATCACAAGGAAATGCAATGCTATGCTTGAGCTTAGACTCTACTTCACAATGTAGTACCATTCTAACTTTGAATTACTTGGTTAGGAGGCTTGATACTATCCCACCGTCTTGGTGGACGAACAATTCAAATTGGCCTTGTTCTCATAGATCCCCTCAATTCAATATGAGACACATATACGCAACAGTTGAGGTACACGTGTATTGGGTGATATCTCCCAACATTTGGACTGCTATCTCCAAGTCACCTAGGAATTCCCCATTCAAATACCTCCAAGGTCTAACAATCTTGCCTTAAGGCTCAACAACAGACTACTATGACCAGGCTCATTCAGTTGTACTTCCCTAGAATCATCAGGAATCATAACTTTACAAATAATCTTCACTTCACAAATTCTCAATATTTATTTTCTCCGCTCGTTAGCTTCGAATACTTCATTAAGAACGTCATCATTATCATCATGTAAACATATATCATACCATGCATCCATCTTTTATCATCACATCACATAAATTTGTCTAATCAAACATATGCATATAATTTAATTCGACATCCAACATCACAATAATAGAAAATATCAACTACCCCACAATTATTAAGAATTAAATCAATCAACACCTCATTAACATTTCTAATTTCACATTAATTAATTTATCTCTCAAAGGGCTACTGCAGTACGTAGCGAGCCCTAGATGAATTGTTGGAAAATGCAGTTTTTCCGTTCATCTCACAATATATTATACTCGGGAATTCAAACTATATCTCACCCCTTACCTTATTTTGACGCTTTATCAAACTCTATGAATCAATGGGAGTTTTCAACAGCAACTACAAATTGAAAATGTAAAACGGACGAATCTGAAGATATAGAAAATTTGCAAAATTGTCGAGACACGACTGATAAATTATAAAAATCAATATTAAAATGGAGCCAAAATTGAGAGAAGAAAACTGCAGAAAATGTCTCACCGACTCGTTGGAGTGCCAGAAGGGTCTGACGTCAACTTCACCGAAAATGCGAATGAGTAATGTTTCTTGAAGGTTTCGACGAAAGGAATCCCAAAACGATGTTAGTTTTTGAAACAGAGTTTTTTTTCTGAAAAAACGGAAAAACTATTGATAAAATTGATGGCAAAAATAGATTTACTAGCCAATTTTGTGTGGAATAAAGGTTGTGATCGATTCAAATGGAAAAGAATTGGTGTGAGGGAATTTGAGAGAAAAAAGGTTTTTTTTTTTTTAGTATAGTTGTGTGCGTTCTGTTAGTATGAATTATTTGGCAGTTTGTTTTTATTTTTTTAAATGTAGATGGAAGGGTGCAAATAGCAAGAACTCAAAACTGGGGTGTAGAAAACAAACAGCCCAAAACAAATGTAGAAGCAAACAACAATGAGGGATGAAGAAAGTGGTCTATCCCAAACTTGATTTTATTTTTAAAGTATCGCTAACAAGTTAATTACTTGTTCTATTCATCCATAATTAAAATATTACTCTCTAAAATACTCACATTAAAATACTAATATTTGCCCACACTCTTTAAGAATACCAATCCCTTTTATTTATGTTTTAGAAACTTTTATAAAATATTCAACCCTAAAATATATACACTAAAATACTATTATTTATAGAAAAATACATGAAATAATAAAATATAATATTTTTTATTTATATGACTTACTTAGTCAAATAAGTACAGGATTAGCAAATCCTAGAAAACACCCATATAACAAAAATTAATCGCAAAATTTCTCCACATATATTCTAAAATAATTTTAACATCAAATTAATTATTTAAAACCCTATTTCCCTAAGAAAATATTTATTTTAAAATTTGGGGTGCTACAAAATACATTACTAAAGGAGGGTCATCAAGCAGACCACTGTACTTTGATGGCTCAAATTATTATTGCTGGAAAACTAAAATGCAGTTTTATCTAAAGTCATAGAACACTGGTATATGGCGCATCATCACAGATGGATAATTCATACCAAGAATAGATCCAACTGATTCAACATCTGTTGAAAAGAAAGAAGCAAATCAGAGACCAGATGAAAAATCTTAGGTACTTCTAAACTCAAAAGCTAAATTATTTTTATCAAGTGATTTAAGCAGGGTAGAAAGTGAAAGACTAGATGAATGTGATACGGCAAATAAAGTATGGGACATATTGCGAACTCACCATGAAGGAACAAGCCATGTTAAGGAAACAAGAATAGACATTGGCATACGGAAGTTCGAATTATTTGAAATGAATGAATGAGAGACAATCAATGAAATGTACTCAAGATTCACAACCATAGTGAATGAAACGTGTTCTCTTGGCAAAGCTTATTCAATGTAAGACAGTTTAAGAAATATCATGAGATGTCTTCCAATCATGTGGAGACCAATGGTAACAGTTATAAGTTAAGCCAAGAATCTTGAGGTACTAGGATTAGAAGAACTTATTTGAACTCTAAGGGCACATGAAGTGTTGATACAAGAAGATAAACCTATAAAGAAAGGCAAAAAAATTGCTTTAAAGGCATCTAATAATTCATTAAGCCAGCAATAATCAAATGAGAAAAGTGATTCAGAAGATAGCCAAGAAGATGATGATGAAGAGATTGTTCTCTCACAAGAAAGATACAGAGAATGATAAGGAGAAGAGATCATATCAAATAATGATCTCCAGATAAAAAGGACTTCAAAACTAAAGTAGAGAAAGGTAAAATGACTTGTTTCACATGCAACAAACAAGGACATTATAAAACTTAATGTCCCTTGAACAAAAGAGCTCCAAAGAAATTTCATTTCAAGAAGAAATCAATGATAATGACCTGGGATGATTCTAATGAATAAAAAAATAGATGAACCTGAAGAAGGCAACCTATGTCTGATGGCAAACTCTAAAGAGGTAACAAATTTTGAACCTTGCCTTTTGTGTGAACAAATGGAAAAGAATTTGATAACTTGCTAAATGATTCAAATTTTCTTGTTCAAAAGTGAAGTTCTTTTAAAGAAAAATTTCACAAAGAAAAAGAGAAAACTCAGGTGATGAATGATAAACTTAAAGAGATCATTCAAAATCCGAAAGAATACCAACTCAAAGATTTTAAAACTAAAAGTCAAGAACATTCTGCATTTCAAAATAAGAACATTCTCCTTAAAACTGAAGTTGAACTTCTTAAAAATGACTTGTCAAATTTCATTATAACTACTAAAACCTTTCAAAAAATCATGGGATCTCAAGTAGGAATATTCGATAAAGCTGTTATTGGTTTTGATAAAACTCAAAAATCCAAAATGTATGAAAACTTTTTTGTTTCTGAAAGAAATGAAAGTAAATGCAAAATCAAATGTTCATATTGCAACAAGATTGGACATCTTGAATTTGCATGCTATTTTAAGAAAAGAGATGAAAAAATTAAGAACAGAAAGATCTTTAGAAAAGAAGGACATTCTAGAGCAAAAAAAATTCTTTTCAAAATCTAAAAAAAGGAGAACGTTCTCTAGCAAATATAATAAAAAGAGAATGTTCTAGAATTTTATCAAAACCAGTTACAACTCAGTTTTCTAAATCTTTTCCAATACAAACCAATTAACTTTCCTCTTATTCCAAGATTGGCCACTATGAACCAACATAATTTAAAACTATTTCTCAAGGACCCAAGACCAGGTAGGCATCTAAAGTTAATGTAACAATCATGCAGGATGGATTACAAGGTGTCAAGAAAAATTCATGGTTCTTGGACAGTAGTTGTTCAAGACATTTGAAACGTGATAAAAATTTCTTCATATCCTTTATAAAAAAGGATGGAGGGTTCGTAACATTTAAGAACAATGATCAAGCAAAAATCAAAGACAAAGGTACCATAGGTAAAGTAAATTTTTCTAAAATAAATCATGTTCAATATGTTGAAGGATTGAAACATAACCTTCTAGGCATTAGTTAACTTTGTGATAATGGCTTTGAATTTACTTTCAAACCAAGCATATGTGAAGTGAGAATGACAAACTCTGGTGAAATTTTATTTTCTGCATCTAGAAAGAAAAACCTCTATATTTTATACAATGAAGAATTATCAATTGAATCTTGCCTCATGTCCATTAACAAAGAACAATGGATATAGCATAAGAGATTTGGCCAAAAGAGTATGAAAATAATTTCAAATTTATCAAAATTAGATCCTGTTAGAGGACTTCCTGAGTAAATTTGGATAAAGATAAAATATGTGAAGCTTGTGTAAAAGGAAAACAAGTTAAGAGTAGTTTTCACTCAAAAGAATTTACATCAACTAAAAGACCTCTTGAAATAATTCACATTGATCATTTTGGTCCCATCAAAACCACTAGTCTATGAGGTATGAAATATGGATTTGTCATTGTTGATGATTTTTATAGATACACATGGGTACTATGTTTAAAATAAAAGGATGATGCAACTGATGGCATTAGAACACTGAGTTCCTAAATGTAGAATGAGTATTCATTGAGTTCCTAAATCTAGAATCTATTCTCAAATACGAGTAGAGCATACTCATATTCTAACAATCCCAAATATCATTACTTTGTAACTCAAGGCTATATTGTTGACATAACATGAACAGTTTATAAAAATCCTTTTATGATTTAAAAGGTAGTTTGTAAAATCTTTTCTGAAAGAGTGTAAGGTACTTTGTGGAACTCCTTTCTAGGTAGAAATGTAGTACCTCGTAATAGATAAAGATTGATCTATAAAATTTGTGTGAGAATCAAGAATGTTCTTGCTTTGAGCATTTAGTGGAAAATCTCACAATTGTGAGGACTAGACGTAACCCGTGTTGGGTGAACCACGATATATCCGTATATGATATATCTTCCTTATCTCTATTTACTTTTTGTATTATCTCTATATACATTCATCAAACTAAATATACAAAATAGCTTCTCAAGAAATTTAAGATGAATGATTGCAAATTTATTACTACATATATGCACCTTAATTGTTCACTTGAAAAAGATGATTCATGCGAAAAAGTTGACCAAGAAACCTATAGAGAAATGACAAGATCTGTACTTTACCTTACTACTTCCATATCTGACGCCATGTTTAGTGTATGTGTATATGCAAGATTTCAAGCTGACCTTAGGGGATCACATTTGATCTTGTTAACATAATCCTTATATATCTAAAAGGCGACACTACCAACCTTATCTTATTCTACAAGAAATCTCCTAAGTACAAACTAAATGGATACTTTGATTCTGATTATGCTAGATATAAACTTGAGAGGAAGGAATTAGTGGCAAATGCACCTTTCTAAGTGAAAACTTAATATCTTGGTCAAGTAAGAGACAAAAACCATTGCAATGTCAATAATAGAGGTTGAGCACATTTCAACACTGGTACCAAACAAATATGGGTACCAAAATCATTACTAACTTGTGATGTAGGAACACCATCCAACAATCAAGAAAGATCATTGATACACGGACAAGGTATGCTCCATACACATGAATGGAAAAGTATTGTGCCTCCTATCATTAGAAAAATTTGGAGTATCTATAACCGTTGGAAACATTAAAGCTAAGGAGATGAAGAAGAAGAACATTATGGACAACAGCAACAAAATGCTTTCCAGGAAATCGAGATTAATAAACAGTCTCTATTTCATTATCCTTTTAAATGCTGGAGAATGATAAAGACAAAATCCAAGAGAATGATCAATTTAAGCAAAAAAGTTCATTCTGGAAGCAATACCAGAACATTCTGCAGAAGACAAAAACATTCTCCACAAACGTAGAACATTGTGCAGAAGAGCGGAAAATTGTGGATAAGAGCAGAATATTATGTAGAATAGCAGAACATTCTGCAGAAAAGCAGAACACTGTGCAGAAGAGCAGAAAATTGTGCAGAAGATCAGAACATTGTGTAAGAGAGCAGAACATTGTGCAGAAGAACACAACGTTATGCAGAAAAGCAGAACATTCTGCAGAAGAGAGAAACATTCTCCAACAAAGCAGAATATTCGGCCAATGACAGAAACATTCTCTAGAAAAACAGAAAATTCTGCAGAAGAGCAGAACATTCTGCAGAAGAGCAAAATATTCTGCAGAAAAGCTGAACATTCTTCATAATGTTCTTGACAGCTTATATGCAACATCCAATCAAATCTAATGTTTTCTATTAAGATGATATGGTTGAAAAAACATCAACAACTTCTAAATGAGTTTGAACCATTTAGTTTTGGCACTCCTACACACATCGCACTATTGACCTTTCCTCCAAAAACATCTCATCATCAAATTATTGGAAGAACTAAATTGGAAGGATATGGTGTCAAAGCTGCTGCTACTTGAGTCTTGATGAAATTCAGCCATCAGATCAAAGAAATAGTAACAAGTATGAATGGTTGTCCTTTAGAAGAAGCACATATTCACATTATCCTCTTCTTTGGATCTTATCAAGGTAAATTCTGATCATGATTTAATTCATTCATGGAACTCAAAATTCTCCTTTTTATGTCCTTAAAATCATTTTTTATGTGAACAAATCTCTTTGATTGTTTTTGATAAATACAAACTTTTTTTAGCATAAAAATGTTTTGTAAAGAGAGAAATTATACTTGGCATGATATCACATTCATTTTGCTTCCCTTGCGCTGATTATCATGTTCAAATTAAAATATTGTATGTTGTGAAAGAAGGCAAAAGAGCAAAGAGACATCTTGCTTGGGTTTTGGAATTTTGAAATTTTGAAATTTTAAAGGATATCAATTTCAAAATATTAAGGGGGAGTTTTTTAGAAAATGTTACTTTTCTTAAAACTGGAATCTACTCATTGTTTACTATGTGTAGTATACATCTCCTTTGTATTCCCCAATCTTTTTGTGTTGAAAAAGGGGGAGAATTATTGTAGATTTTATGTTGGCTCAAAAACATGAAGCATATTCTGAGGGGGAGCTTTAAGCTCTCTTTGATTAAAATTAGAATCAAAATTAAAATCTAAATTAACATGTTTGTCATCATCAAAAAGGGGGAGATTGTTGACACAAAATCTCAATTTAATGTTTTGATGAAAACAAACAAAAAGTTAATTAAGAATGTTAATTATGATTCTAAATGTTATGTTAATTTAACTTGTGCTTTTGAGTGAATTTAATCAAAGCAAAGCAAAGAAAACAACAACAACAACACTAAAACAGAGAAAGAGCTCCAACTTCAAACAAAGTTCATCACAGCATGTTAGTCAAACTTTTTCTACATCTTTAACAAAGAATCTGCCTAGGAAATTTATTGATATCTAATCAGTACATGGCAAGGAACAAGTAGGACTCATTCAAGCTCAAATAGGCTATTTGATCACAAAATTAAAAGGGCCCAAAAATGGACAAAAGTCATGATGAGTGTGTAAACTCCAAAAAATCAAATGTCAAGAAAGCTCAATCAATCTTGACATATGACAAGGAAATCACAAAAGAAATCCAGGTTGATCAAAACGGGAGCTCCAGAATGATTATTTAAGCTCCAGAACGTTCACTCAAAAAACCAGAACGTTCTCCGTTTTCTGCACAATAACAGTAGACTTGCATCAGCTCTGTTTCAGCCTGCAATTCGTTTCTAATCTTCTCCAGCTGCACTCAAGACTCAAGATGGAGATGTATCATCCAAGATCAATGAAGAAGCATCAAGGACACTGTCAGAAAAGTACAGGACTGCTTTAAATGCTAAATCCAAAAGTGAAAAAAGGCTATGTCATAGCATGATTAGTTTATTCAAAGTACTGCTTTAAACCAGAAAAAGCATGGCCTCTCCAACAGCTCTTTCGTACTTATCCAGTGCATCTTCAGCCTATAAATAGAAGGCCATTATTCAGTATGAAGGCAATAAATTCAAGTGCTAAGAAATCCATAAATCAATCATCACATACACTTGAAATTCTGCAAAACAGAGAATCATACATTATGCTTTCGCAAAACAGCAGGTGCTATATATTCATATATTAGATTGCGAAATCGGCACTAAATCATTTGTAAAGAATCACTTCTCAAACAAGAGTTGAGAAATCTTAGATTCTGTCAAAACAATCAAATTGTAAAAACTCAAACTACAAGAGTTTCTTTATAGTTTGTTTAAAGATTACATCCTATCAAGGTTAGATAGGTGTTGTTATTGCTTTCTGGGTGGAAAGTAATAGAGATTGAATTAGATCAAGGTGGATCTAGAATAGGTGTTGTAAGATCAAGAAGGTTACTTGCTTTTAAACACTTAGTGGAAAATCTCACAGTGTGAGGACTGGACGTAACGCACGTTGGGTGAACCAGGATAAATCTTTGTGTGGTATTCTCTTTCCTATCTCTCTCTTTATTATACTGATTTGATTAACTGAGATAACATAAACTGATTTTCTGCTAATCCAGGAACGTTCTCCGTTTTTAAACAAAAACCAAGAACGTTCTCCGTTTTCTATTTTCATAACCAAGATCATTCTTGAGTTATTTTCTTAAGTTTTAACAGGAATTTTTAAAAGGCACATTTACAATTCAAACCCCCCTTTCTTGTAAATCGACATTGTTACTTCACTATTTTTATTATATTATAGCAGATAAGAAGGGTTAAGGATGGAGCCATGTCCAAATTATGTAGTTTTACAACAATACTTAGTCTGAAAAGCTTATGGATTTTGTAACTTTAGTGAATCAAAGGACATAATGTTGTCTTTATATTTGGTTTTAAGGATCTTACATGTTTGAAATTTGGTACTTCAAATGATGATTGCCAACTATATAACTTGTAGTTACAATTTAATTATATGATTGTACTTTATAAGATATTTAATGATGTCCTTTGTAAATCTAAATGTATGAATTAATTATCATATTTTAGATATATGGTGATGGGTTTTACATTTTGGTATCAGAGCTGATCGGACCAATTGGACTATGGGTATTGGATTCAATCTAATATGCTTTTTTTTTTTGCTATATGTTCTAAGTATTAGTTCACCAAATATTAAGTCTGGTCAGTTTGATATTTTGTGTTTGGTATGCAAAACTATGGCAGAAAGACCTGGAAAACATGATAAAATATGAATTATTTTAACATAAGTAACTCCTATTTTTGGAAAAGTGGTAGAGTATCTAATTAGGTTGTTTAGGCTTATGTATTGAATACTTGTAGAACTCCCTGTAAGAAGGGTAAATCAAATGAAAAATATTCCAATAGTCAAAGATTGAGGGAAACCAAGGAAACTATATGCCAAACTATTAAAGAAGATTTAAATGGATTGTGAATAGAATAGAAGCGTATAGAATTAAAGTTTATATGGAATATGAGGTTAGCAAAAATGTAAAGTTAAGCATACAGATTGAAATAGTTTATATGGAATATAAGGTTACTAAAATGGGAAGTATCTATAGCCTAGAGCTGAAAGTTGGATACCATATCATGCCATAGGTTGGATATTCTAAACGCCTAGGGTTAATTATTCAAAACAAAGGAGAAGTAAAAGGGTCTCTAAACTACTCGATTCAAGTATAGTGATTGGAATGGAGGGCCAATGCCCTTGAAGATGTGAAATGTATGGATAAAAATTGAATGAGTAAATAGACAAAAAAATAAAATATTCATTCAGGAGATGTTAGACTAGTGTAACAAATAAGTTATGAAATATTTGACAACCTTTTTATCAACCTTCAAATTGGTAAGGACTGGTCTAATTTCTTTGCAATAATTGAAACAATTTGTAGCTCCAATTCATATTCACTTGATTTTGGATTTAGGATGGTTGAGTCATAAGTGGTTTCTTGGGGTATTGGAACAATGGTTTCCTATATGTTAGGAGAAATGCTTAACCATCTCTTACACCCTATTATAGAAGTAGAAACTTGACGTGATTAAATTCCATATTGTTTGGATTATATTAGACTTGTATGGGTATGAGTGGGTTAAGATACTGGATTTGGGTTTTAACCTAATAGAAGGGATTAATAGGGAACTAAGAGTTAGTTACTCAGCAATCAAATGACTACAGGTTCCTCTGATCAAATTCCATTTGATCAAATTTTCATCTGATATAGTTTTCCTTTTAATCAGAGTACCTTTGACCAGATTTTCCTCTAACACAATTCATCCTCTGATCAGATTACTTTTTATATATTTTTCCTTTGATGCAATCCATCATCTGATCTAACCTTCTCTAATCATACTTCCTTTGATCTAGTTCTTCTATGATCACACTTCCTCTGATCTAGTTCTTCCCTGATCACACTTCTTTTGATCTAGTTCTTTCCTGATCAAACTTTCTATAATCTAGTTCTTCCCTGATTAGTTTGTTTGATCATACTATCTCTAATAAGATTTTCCTCTAATACATTTCTTCCTCAAATTCAGTTTTTCTTCGTATTAGACTTTCTCTGATCTAGTTATTCCTTTATCAGAATTTATTTAATCTAGTTCTTCTTCTGATCGTATTACCTCTAATAGGATTTTCTCTAATACAATTGTTCTTTTGATTCAGTTTTTATTTTCTGATATAGACTTCCTCTAATGTAGTTCTTCTCCATATTAGATTACCTATGATCAAATATTTCTTTGATACAGTTCTTCTCCTGATTAGATTACCTATGATCAGATATTCCTTTGATATAGTTCTTCTTCTTAGACTTTTTTCATCCAATCTCTAATAAAATTGTTGTGAGTAGAGATATTCCTGATTTTGAAGAAGAGAAACAATTGTATTACATGCAAATTTCTTAAAGTAAACACAAAAATCAGAACTACTTCTAATGAATTTGTGTTTCAATATGAAGAAATTAAACCTCAAGTACCACTGTCTAGGGGGTTGCTTTAGTCCATAGAGTGATCTTTTAAGATAAAATACACAATCATCTCTTCCTTTAAATTCAAAAACCATAAGATTGGTTCATAAGATTAGTCTCCTTTAAATCACCGTGAAGGGATGTTGTTTTGACATCCGATTATGCTCCAAGTCTATAATGAAGTGAGCAACTATAAATAACAAAATTATGATGGATGAATGCTTGAGCTCAGGACTGAAAAATTAATCAAAGTTTATACCCTCTGTTTGGGTGAATTGCTTTGTTGCAACCCTTGTGTTGTATCTGGAAGGTTCAACTCCTAGAATTCTTTCTTTCAACTATAAAATTCACTTACTCCAAATTATCTAGGCTCCTTTTGGCTTAAAGAAAAAATCTAAAGTATTATCTTTATCAAAAGAGTTTCACTCTTCATTCGTGAGTAACATCCACTTTTGACTATCCTTGCACTTAATGGCTTTAGTAACATTCTTTAGTTCCTTCCCACTCAGTGTGAAATGCATAATTGATCATATCAGCTAAAACCCATACCTGTGAGGGGAATATATCTATTTGTTGTCTATATACCTTGCTAAAAAATATTAATATGTATTATCAGATTACCATAATCTCAATCAGCTACTATAGGGTTGTAAGTTAATTCTTCCTATGAGTTGTAAGTCACTATATTTAGTTACTTGTAGAACTTTTTGTATGAAATTTAACACCTCTACATATAGTACATCTTTTGTTTCAATGCGCCATATTTTGTACCTTTCTCTCCACATATAATACACCTCTACATATAATACATCTTTTGCTTCAAAATATGTTCTAGGTTCCATTTTCATCATTTACATGATAATATGTAGTACACTTAAAAACTTTAAGGTGGTTGTAGTCTGGAACCTTACTAATCCAAACTTTCCTACTACTATCATCTAGAAAAGTAAAGAAATACTTGATATCTACATGTGAAGTTATCTTTGTTGGTCCCTATAAATCATTATGGCAATAGTCTATAATTCTTTTGATGTATTGTTGGCCAGTTGTAAATTTAACCCTATGCGTTTTTCCATATACACAATGTTCACAAGAAGGTAGCTCTCCAATATTGTCTCCACCTAGAACTCATTGCTTACTCAAAACTTGCATCTCTTTGAGACTCACATGTCCCAACCTTTGTTATCAGAAACATGTACTTTCTAATTGGATAAATTAGCCTTGCATCTCCAATTTTGATGCTTCCATCTAGAACATAAGTGCTATTTTCTTGTAACTTTTCCTCACCATTATGGAACATTTCATTACCCTCAAGGTACCATGTTCAGCTTGGTACAAGTAATCAGACTCCTCCAATTCCCATAAGGGATATTAAGTTTCTTATGAGTTGAGGAACATATCCCATTCCTATTGGTATTCACCTCGTACCACCTTCAAACTTTAAATATATTAAACCAATTCAAACTTTAAATATACTAAACCAATTCCTACAACCTTACCTTCTAAATTATTCCCTATGACGACCTCCCTTGTCAATTTATGGAATCCAAGAATCAAATCTCTTTGGAGTCATACGAAAAGAACATCTTGAGTCCAAGACTCACTCATCATCATAATACTTGGTAGTTTCCATTAGCACATCAACATTTAGGTAACCTTCTAAAGCAATTGCACTTTCCAACATGCTATCAACCATCATTTTCCTTGAATTTCCCTTCATTATAATCTTTCCTTGAATTGCCCCTTGTTACACTAAGCGCATCTCTTGTTTTCTTTATCAGCGTCCTTCTTTTCAGTTGTAAATCCTGTTTGGATCTTTTCTTCTTATGCTTGATTTTCTTACAAACAAACTTTATTGTCCACCTCACTCTACCTTCTGATTTTCTTCTTAATCCTTAGGAAAAAGTATTGATTACCCCTAGCTCTTTAAATAGGTAGGCTTTCAAATTTTGAGGAAAAAAAATTCTATACAGGAGAGAATGTAATAGCCTTCTCACTACCTTAGAAGAACAATATCGTATTTACAATTTTCCAACGATTCATTTGAGGCTCGCTATGTATGACAATAGCCCTTTGAGTGACAAATTAATTAATGTGAAAATATAAAATTGTGAAATTACAATGTGGAAGGTGTTGCTTGATTTAATTTCATTGAATGTGTGGTATTTGATATTATTGTGATATTGGATGTCAAATAAATTTGGTGCATATGATTAATTAAACCAGTTTATATGAGTTGATAATAAAATATTGATACGTTGTAGGATATAAGTTTATGTGATGATGATGATGATGATGTATGATTTATGATAGTGGTGTTATAAATTTGTGATAAGTTTATGTGATGATGATGTATGATTTATGAAAGTGATGCTATAAATTTGTGATAGGTTTATGTGATGATGATGTATTATTGATAATAGTGTTTTATAATTTTATGATGAGAATTTTGCTGTTAACAAAAGTATTTTATAAGAACTATTTATCTGACTTCAAAGAGTATGAAAGAAGATTCATGTTTTTGAATAAAATATAAAATAAGATTTGAATCAAATTTATAATTGATGATAATCTAAAATAAGATTTGATTCAAATTTACAATTGAAGAAAATCTTTGAACAAGTTGAAAATAAGATATGGTCAAGATTTGTAAAAGATTTGATCAAGATTTAAAGCATGTTTAATTTAAGATTTGAAGAATATTTTATTAAAATTTGATGAAGATTTGATCAAGATTCATCTACAATAAAATATGAATAGAGTCAATATGAAAAATTTACAAACTCACTCTACACAAAATAGGAACATAATCAATCTAAAGAATTTACAAACTCAATCTGAACAAGATACAATTCATAATTATACAAGGACTAAATTGATATCCAAGGCTGAAAAAGAAACACATCCAAAAGCAGAAGAAAGTAGAAGAACTCAAGCTCAAAATTAATCTTAGAGTTCAAAGAGAGAAACACATGTTACAGTTAGAAATATTTTATGTGTGTTCTTTTCTTAGAGTGTGAGAGTTATTATTATTATTAGCTTTATTAGAAGTAACTACTCAAGTTCCAATATTTTGTATCAAATCCAATAGTGGTTTAGTTGCTTCTTCAATTTGGGGTTGTCAGGTTGTTAGGGGAAGACTTTGCTTGTAGAGTCGAGGTGGTTAGTTCCTAAAAAGTTTTCGTTTTTCAGGCTATTTAGAAAGACTCACTTGGAGGGTTAGGTGCTTTTTTCTTCAAGGTATTTGAATTAGTGGATTAAAGCCTTCTGAATAAGTTGACTGGATGTAGCCAAGTTAGTAGTGAACTAGCATAAATCTATGTCTCAAATTATTTATGCTTTCATTGTTTGCTACCTCTGAATCCAATTGCTTCTTATCCAAGTAATTCATGAAAACCAACCAGTCGTCATCAAATTATCAAAAAGTTATCAACTTTGTCAAACACAATTCAAGCCCCCTTTCTAGTGTATGCACCTTCAAATAGATGTTCAAATTTTTTGAAGTGGAGATTATTTTGTTGTCATTTAGGTAGGTGATCATAGCATTTAGGCACATGTTTCTAGCTTTTTAGTTTGGTATTTTAAAAGCTCTTTATAGCTTATAATAATATTTTTAGCTTGTTTCTAAACTTTGGGTCGAAATTGAATTATAATTTTATTATTTGCATGTTGACTCTTACTCGCTATGTAGGCCATAACGTGAGCTCTAGATATCGGATTGGCGCATACGAGCAGGCGATGGAAAGCTAAAAATTAAAGCTACAACTTTTGTGTTGAAATAAAAGCCCAATGTCAAACTTTACTAGGCCTAAATTGTAAATTTGGTAACTTAGTATTTTGTAATAATTTTAAATAGTGGGCCACTTGTATCTAAACTACTAAAGCCCAATTTCGAGTAATATATATTGGGAGTTTTATTTCTTTTCTAGAGGATGAAATTTTAGGATTCAGATTGCTACAAGAAATAAATACTTTTTATTTTAATTTCATGGGAGTCTAATTTTATAAAATTAATCTACGAGTTCATAGTTTCCTCAACACCTTGAGATTCATGTTACACTGTCAATTTTGCTTCATGATTCTATCTCTGTTTACTTTATTATATTGATATTTTGATTGCTTAAATTGAATTTCAATAAGATTGATTAAATTCATTTGACAGAATTTGGTTTCGATTTCTAATTTAATTGAATTAAAATTTTACAATGCTTGATCGTTTGTAATATTTTGATGATTGTGATGCTTAATTTAGTCAAAGAAACCGAATTCACATAAGATTGATTACGCTTGCTTGATCAATTCAATACTCAAATAAGAATAGAATCACGAATTAAAAATTAAACTCATTAATAGAATCTGTTATAGGTTTGAAACTCGAATCAGTATATATAGATAATAAATATTTATAAATAGTATATATATTAATTATAAAAAAATTAAGTAAATTGTATAAAATAAAAAAGACGCATACCTTATTTATGATATTAGTAGTTGGACTTAAAACATATATATTAAGAGTTTAATTTTCATGTACTCTTGTGCTAAAAATTTTACATATTCGGTAAATCATATCAATCATGTAAGTTAGTTTATAAATAATTATGACAAAAGTCAACCATTATTAATGATATAACGGTTGTGATTGATTTATATTGTCAAAACTCTTTATACCGAAAATATATGTAAATTAAATTCATACACTAATATAAAAACTTATAACAAACTGTTGAGGAAACAACCCTTAATTATGTATTTAAACATTTATATTTTTTTTGAAAGATCAAAATATATATATATATATATATATATAATTTCAGTTTTATTTCAGTTTTAAAACAGTCTTCTTTATATATTGTATAAATTAGTCACTATACGTGCTAATTTAAGTATTCAAGCAATCGCATGAAAGCAATGTGTTGATTGACTAGTTAAATTGGATATTTCGTTTGATAAGAAATTGAAAGATTATTTTGTTTGACTCATTCTTTATCTAGTATTTGTTTAGCAAACTCTATAGAATCCAATTGTTAAGAGTTTAATCTCTTAGTTGTTGTTCTTTTTCTTTATTTATTTTGTTTTCCTTCAATAATAAAAAGTAATCAACTTATTACCAATCATTTTTTTTTCTTCTGTATTACGAATAATGTTTTACCATACAAAATTACAATTGTATTATGTTTTTGTATTGCGTTGTTTATTATTTTTTCAATGGTGATTTTGGTGAATGTTCCTACAATTGACACGTGTACAATTTTAGTTATAAAATAGATTTTCTTGTCATATTGTATAGATATAAAATTAAAATTGTATTATGTAATCAATTGTCCTTCATTTATTATTTTTCTTTATGATGGTTGTGGTGTGAAAATGGTCTTGTAATTAAAATTTGGTTTTTAAATTTTTTTCATTTGATACATCTCGTCTCTATTGTCAACTAATTATGAATGTATCCAACATTTAAAATCAACTATTATAAAAAGTTACAATTCTAAGATTGTTTTGGCAAAAATTACCTATGTGGTCTTCTTATTTCTATTGTCGATGTAACATTTTAAAATCTAATAAATAAAAATATGTAATTTTTTTTGTATTTCAAAATTAAATATGTAAGTTACAAAATAAAAAAAAATGTCTATCAAAAGATAATTAAATATAAAAAACACTCATATGTAAAAATAAATTATACTTATAAAAAAAGATAAAATATAAAACAAAATAAAATGTGCAAGTCAATTCAAAAAACAATATAACATAATAATAGAAGTTTTAGGAGTTTATGTCCATAACAAAAGACTTACATAGATTTATAAAACTAAATATTATGATATGTCAACTCTAAATCTTCTTTTTGCTAAATCATTGAGCAAGAAGCATTGTCATGCCACAATCAGCTTCATCTTTATGATACTTTAAATACCTAAAAGAATTATATGAAAATGTACAAATGATTTGAGTACCATATATAAAAACAATAAACTTTAAACATTTCCATTATGAATATATTAGGTATGAAGAATATACTATGATTATATTGAAGTAGAAAAATCAACTATAAGAAAGGGGGGTTTGAATTATAATTGTCTCTTTTTAAAAAATTATGTTTTAAGAATTTAGATCTCAGGTTAAGATTGATCTTTGCAGTGATAAAAATCAATCTTTACTCAGAAGATCAATCTTTACTTTGTAGAAGATCAATCTTTAGTTTGAAAACAGTAATATCAATTTTACAAAAATATGATTGTTTAAAAGTAAGCAAATATAGAGATAGAAAGAGTACACAAGTATTTTATCTTGGTTCACCCAAACACGGGTTACGTCCAGTCCTCACAAGAGTGAGATTTTCCACTATGTGCTCAAAGGCAATATTGTTCTTTGTGTTCACACTTCCTCTTCAGATCAATCTTAATCTTTACACAATTCCTACCCTTCTACCTAGAAAGGATTTCTACCTTACTGTTTGTAAAGACTTTAACAAGTTGTCTTACAAACTTTAAAGGATTTTGCAACTTACTCAAGATTTGTCAAAACAACCTTGAGTTACAAAGTGATGATTTTGAGGCTATTAAGAATTTGATATTTACTCAACACTTGTTTGAGAAATATATTATGTTGATGAACCAATATTGTGAATGATTAAAGCACAAGAAATAAAACAAAACAGCAAGCTATAAGAAAAGGAATTAAGGCACTTAAGTATGATCGAAAGAATTGATCTTTTGCTTGGTGCTAATTGTTGTGTTTTGTTCTTCAGTTTGCAGCTGCATTTATAGACTCCAAGAAGGCTTAGGACAGCTAATATGGTCGTTGGAAAAGGACCAGCTGTCATGAAAAAGCTGTTGAAAAAATCTGTCATAACTTAAGATTGATCAACTATATCAAAAGATCGATCCAGGATTGATCTTTTGGTCTGTGACGAAGCAGCTTGTTTCCTATGATCCGTGTCAGTATGTCAGCCTTGATTATGTCCTTTTCAGTTATGTGTACAGTGCTTTTGGATGGTTTAAATCAGTAGTGTACTTCACTACTTGTAGCCTTGTACTTGTACTTGTACTTGCTTGAGAAGAAGAATGATCTTTGTGATATGCCTTTTGTTTGAAGCATGACTTGATTCTTCAAATTCAGGAATGAGTGCGATTTCCATTGATCTTTTGCTGATCTTTTATAAGAGTATAAGTTGAATGTGGCTTCCAAGATTGATCCAATTAGGTGGAGACTGTTTATCTAATGTGAAGATTGTTCTCTGTATTTTTAGCAGAATATATAGATTGATCTGTGTCTTTAAAAGATCAATCTTTTGCCTTTTAAAGGATCAATCTTCAGAGTTGTTTCCTTTTGATCTGATTTGTGATTTTTGATACCTATCTTGTTTAACACACTCAAATGCACATGTTAAAAACAAAACATTTAGAATCATAATTAATAATCTTGATTAATCTTTTGTTTTATTTATCATCAAAATATTTAATTGAGATTTTGTCTTAACAATCTCCCCCTTTTTTATGATAACAAAACATGTTAATTTAGATTTTTAAATTGATTCTAACAATAATTCAGAAGGTGTTTTTTAATATAAAATCCCCCTCAATATGTGCTCAGTATTTGAACCAAATAATGATTTCCATTCATGTCTCAAAAAGAAGATCTTTCGATCATTACACATTGGTTCAAAAACAAAAACAAAAAATATAATCAGATCATTACATATTCAAAATCTAAGATGTTTTCTCTCCCTTTGTTACATCAAAAAGTAATAAGAGAACATAAAAAGTTAAATGGACAGAGAAGGGGAAGATCCTTCAGAAGATGGAGACATAGAAGGCTAAGGGATTGCTGGAAAGATTGGAGGAGGATTTGGCATGGGTGGTTCGAGACCCAGTTTAGGAGCAAGCTAGTTGGTCATCCAGTCACGCAGAATGGCTTGTTCCTTGTCTTGATGAGCCTGGTGCGTAATGATGGTCTGTAGAGCATCAAAAATCTTTGGAAGATTCTTATAGGCCTGTGTTGACTCATTTTCTAATTTTGTCGGCTTGGAAGGACGAGGAGAGGCATCAATTGGAGCACTTTGAGAGGGAGCAACAGATGTGCAGAAAGTAGACAAGGTAGCAAAGGTGGTGTTAATTGGAGGAATGGAGGTTGAAGCCGAACGAAGAGGTTGAGGAATAGATGGACTGATGGTATCAAGATCAGAAAAGGCTAGGTATTTACTAATGCCAAAAATGGAAGAAGAGGTAGTTTTTTGAGGTGAAAAAAAAATAGGAAACAATTTAGAAGTAGGACATGAGTGTTCGTTGAGAGAAGGTAGTGTGGATGATGGAATAGTGGTAGTGACAGGAGGTAGATTGGGAGAAACAGCAGGAAAAGAACGTAGTATGAAGATGAGGAAGAGAATGTTCTGGAGAATCAGAAGTAGGTTGGGCAGCAAAAGTTGGGTCAGGCCTTTTTCGTTGGCTAGAGGAAGATGGACATGCAATTTGTGGGGAGTGTGGCATGGTGGGAAGTTGTTTCATATGGGAGATGTTTTTGGTGGAGAATTTTGAAATTTTGACGATTGATGATTCAGTTGATAAAGGGAGCTCAAAATGTCTGAAAATTTTAGAGAGCAACATACCATAAGGGACAGTATTTCGTTTGTTGTCCTTCTTTATGGAAGCAATCATGTGTTGGATAAGCAAGTATGGCAAGTTGAGCTTCTTACAGTGAAGAAGGTGATAAATGACGAGAGCGTCATTATCAGACCCGAATTCGTGGCTGCCACAATGAGGAAATATGTTCTACTGGCTAATGGTGTTAAAAGAATTTGGTAGAGGTTTTAAATCAGCAAACAGATATCTAGTAGAACCATCAACAAAGAGCTCTTGAAACACTTCTTCCTTTGAAATGTTTAAGGCTTGGTACCATTCTTTCCCATAGATGGTTAAACCTTTATAGGGGAGTTTCAAAATATCAGCTAATATGACAGGATCAAGGCGAAACTCAATACCTTTTAAGTTTGAGACAAAAATAGACTTATCCTCAAAAGTTTCAGCCTTGAAGTAAAACGCCCGGATGACTTGTGGATAATGGCAATCAACAATTTGCAAAAAATCCGTCCATCCAAGGGCATCAGTATGATGCTGGATGGGGAGCCCTTCAAGTGAGAGTTTGTCAAAATCAAACACACGTCCAACACCAATAGGACGTTTAGACCATTTTTCGGAGAATACTTGTTGAAGTTTGGCAAAAATCAGAGGTGGAATTAGGATTTTGGAAGAGGGGTGTTTAGGAAGGGAGTCAGGTCTGGGATTTGTGGGAGTTTTGGTGCTTTTCTGGGTGGATTTTTTAGACTTAATGGAAGAACGTGCTTTGGGTGAGTTAGGAGAAGAACGTTCTGGTGGAGGAGAAGATCGTTCTGGTGGAGGAGAAGATCGTTCTGGTGGAAGAGAAGAACGTTCTGGAGAAGGAGAAAATTGATCTTAAGATGGTTTTTTCTGAATTTTCTTGTTGGAAATCTTAAGCTTCTTGGAGTTTAAAAACTGAGAAACGGTGGAGGGAGATTTTGATATAGGGTTTTGGGACTTGGGTTGTTTTGGTGAGTTTATCGAAGAAGGAGGTTGGGAGGATGATTTTGGAGATGAAGAAATAGGATTTTGAGTTGCTGGAGATGGTGGAATGTGTGGAGACAAAGGTGGATTTGTTTGAGGAATAGAAGGGGTGTGAGAATCAGGATTTGGTTGAGGTGATGGTTCATCATCAGAAATTATGTGAATGGTGTTGTCTACTGTTTTGTTTTTCGAAGTACCAATGCCGGCTAGAATACGCATTGATCTTCGTTTAGAAGATGTGGTACTGGGGCTAGGGTTCATCATGCTACGAAGATGGGGTGGGCATTGAGAAACAGAAGGGGCGGGACATTGATATAGAGGAGGAAGCTGAGTTGAGATAGGTTGAGGACAAGGTTCTAGAGAAGAGGATAGGTAGTCTGAAAATGTTTTTTCAGAGGAAGAAGGAGGAGGTGTTGGTTTAGGTGGAGGAGATGGAGAACGAACTGGGGAAGGTGAACAAATAGGGGGTGAGGATGATGATGATTGTAATGGTGATATTGGATTTTTGTGAGCTCTGGTTTTGGAACGAACCATTTTTTAGGACTACGAGCTTGAGTAAAAGATGAGTGGAAAGAACGAAGATTAAACAGTGGAAGAAGATGGTCGTTCTTGCTTTGTGTGCAGTTGATTAAGAATAAGGGGTAGTGCCACGCGTGGGTCTGATTTGATAGAGCAGATAAGCATTGGAAGGAGGAAAGAGAAGGCATGTAGCTAGGTAATCATGATTAGCCGTTACCTTTTTAAAAGCAGCAGTAATTTTCAGTATAAAGTGGAATTTTAACAGTTAGTGATGATGAAAAAATGAAGATCAATCTTTGAGTAATTTAGCAAAGGCAAAAAAACGTAAAAACGAAGGCAGAAGATCTTTCTTGGAGTAGTTTAGTAAAAACAAAATATCGTTCTTTTGTTCTGACAGATTGATCTGGGTTAAAATTTTTATTTATCTTGACCAGGATTTTGCACGATTTTTAACCTTTCTTTAATAAATTTAAAGGTTTCTTCAATAAGAGGCTTTGTAAAAATGTCAGCTAACTGATTTTTTGTATCAATAAAGATTAATTCAATTTCCTTTTTACTCATATGATCCCTAATAAAGTGATGTTTTATCTCAATATGTTTTGATCTTGAGTGTTGTATAGGATTTTTTGATAACTTAATAGCACTAGTATTATCACAATATATTGGAATATGAGAGTACTTAACTGAATAATCTTCAAGTTGATTTTTTATCCATAAGACTTGAAAGCATCAGTTTGCAGCTGAGACATATTCAGCTTCAGTAATTGATAATGCGATTGTATTTTGTTTTCTGCATGACCAACTTATTAATGCTTCCCCAGAAATTGACATGCACCATTTGTGCTTTTTCTTTCAATTTTATCACTGGCATAGTCAGCATCGCAGTAAGCTACAAAATCAAAATGAAAACCTTTGCTATACCAAAGGCCAAGATTAATAGTACCTACTAGATAACGAAAAATTCTCTTGACTGCTGTCAAATGAGATTCTTTTGGTGAGGATTGGAATCTAGCACATAGGCCTACTGTGAAAACAATGTCAGGTCTACTTGCAGTTAAATATAGTAATGATCCTATCATGCCTCTATATTCTTTTTCCGAAATTGATTTCCCATTTTCATCTTTATCTAATGAGGATGATGGATGCATAGGAGTAGACATAGTTTTAGCTTCATTCATATTGTATTTCTTTAAAAGATCTTTGGTATATTTTTCTTGACAAATAAAAATCCCATTTTTATATTGTTTAATTTGTAGCCCAAGAAAATATCTTAATTCACCCATCATGCTCATTTCAAATTCACTTTGCATGAGTTTTGAAAAATCTTCACACATTTTTTCATTTGTTGAACCAAAACTAATGTCATCAACATACACTTGAACAATGAGTAAATCATTTTTGTTTATTTTCTTAAAAAGTATTGTGCCAATGTTGAAGTAACAATGTCGATTTACAAGAAAGGGGGGTTTGAATTATAAATGTGCCTTTTAAAAATTCCTGTTAAAACTTAAGAAAATAACTCAAGAATGATCTTGGTTATGAAATCAAAAACCGGAGAACGTTCTTGGTTTGTGTTATAAAACAGAGAACGTTCTTAGATTAGCAGAAAATCAGTTTCTATTTTATCTTAATTGATCAATGCAGTATAATAAAGAAAGAGATAGGAAAGAGAATACCACACAAAGATTTATCCTGGTTCACCCAACGTGGGTTACGTCTAGTCCTCACACTGTGAGATTTTCCACTAAGTGTTTAAAATGAAGAACTTTCTTAATCTTACAACACCAAGTATAGATCAACCTTGATCTATTTCCACTTTAATTATTTTCCTCCCAGAAAGTAATAGCAATACCTATCTAACCTTGATAGGAAGCAATCTTTAAACAAACTATGAAGAAACTCTTATAGTTTGAGTTTTTACAAATGATTGATTTTGACAGAATCTGTTATTGCTCAACTCTTGTTTGAGAATAGATTCTTTACAAAGGATCTAATGATGATTTCGCAACTGATGTAAGAATGTGCAGCAGTAGCTGTTTCGCGAATTACAGAAAATGATGATTCCTCTGTTTTGCAGAATTTCAAGCTTAAGTAATTGTATATTGTTAATTACTTAGTACTTGAATTTCTTGCCTTCATACTTGATTGAGTCCTTCTATTTATAAGCTGAGAATGCACTGAATAAGTACGAAAGAGCTGTTGGAGAGGCCATGCTTTTTCCTGGTTTTAAGGCGGTACTTTGAATAAACTAATCATGCTATGACATAGCCTTTTTTCACTTTTGGATTTAGCATTTAAAGCAGTCCTGTACTTTTCTTACAGTGTCCTTTATGTTTCTCCATTGATCTAGGATGATACATTCTCCATCTTGAGTCTTGAGTGCAGCTGGAGAAGATTAGAAACGAATTGCAGGCTGAAACAGAGAGAATGCAAGGTTGTTGTTGATGTGCAGAAAAACAGAGAACGTTCTTGGTTTTTGAGTGAACGTTCTTGAGCTTAAATAATCATTATGGAGCTCCCGTTTTGATCATCCTGGTTTTCCTTTGTAATTTTCTTGTCATATGTCAAGATTGATTGAGCTTTCTTGACATTTGAATTTTTGGAGTTCTTCAAGCTATCATGAGTGTTGTCCAACTTTGAGTCCTTTTAACTTTGAGATCAAATAGCCTTTTTGAGCTTGGATGAAACCTACTTGTTCCTTGCCATGTACTAATTAGATATGAACAAATTTCCAGGGCAAACTCTTTGATAAAGATGTAGAAAAAGTTTGAACAACATGTTGTGATGAACTTTTTTGAGGCTGGAGCTCTTTCTCTGTTTTAGTGTTCTTGTTGCTGTTTTCTTTGCTTTGCTTGATTAAATTCACTCAAAAGCACAAGTTAAATTAACATAACATTTAGAATCATAATTAACATTCTTAATTAACTTTTTGTTTGTTTTCATCAAAACATTAAATTGAGATTTTGTCTCAACAAATGTTCCCACGAGAAAAATTATTTTTGATTAAGAATGAGCTCAATCTTTCATACCAAGCACTAGGAGCTTGTTTTAATCCATATAAAGCTTTTGTGAGTTTAAAAACGTGATCTAGTTTTTCCTAATTTTCAAAACCTGGTGGTTGACGACCATAAACTTGTTCATTTAAAAAACCGTTCAAAAATGCACTATTAACATCCATTTGAAAAAGTTTGATATTTTTATATGATGCATATGCAAGAAGAATTCTTATAGCTTCTAACCTTGCAACTAGAGCAAAGGTTTCATCATAGTCTATTCCTTCTTGTTGATTATATCCTTGAACAACTAATCTTGCTTTATTTCTTACAACTTTTCCTTCTTCGTCTAGTTTATTTCTAAAGACCCATCGTGTTCCAATAATTGTTTGATCTTGTGGGTTTAGAACAAGAGTCCATACTTCATTTTTCTCGAATTGGAGGAGCTCTTATTTGATTGCATCAATCCATGATTGATCGATTATTGCTTCTTTAATGGATTTTGGCTCTACTTGAGAGATCATTGCCATGTTGCTGTTTGCATCATCTCTAAAAGACATTCTTGTTATAATACCATCAGCTGTATCTACAATAACTTGATTTGGAGGATGGTCACCTATTAGCTTCCAGCTTTTAGGAGGATTTGGAAAAGAAGATTGATCATCAGTCTTATTCTCCTGAAGATCGATTTGCTTTGTCTGCCCAGATTGATCTTCTTCCTCTTCATCTTTCTTTTTTACATCAAGATCATCAAACTCATCAAACAAAATATGTATACTGATTTCAATAGCTTTGGTTCTTAAATTAAACACACGATATCCCTTAGATTCTGTTGATTATCCTACGAATATAGCTTTGTCTGATTTCGCATCAAATTTTCCTAATTTATCTTTGTTGTTTAAGATATAACAATGACATCCAAAAATGGGAAAGTATGAAATATTTGGTTTTCTATTTTTCCAGATTTCGTAGGGTGTCTTATTTATCATTTTTCTGATTGAAATACGATTTAAAATGTAGCATAAAGTATTTATAGCTTCAGCCCAAAAATATTTTTCTACATTTGATTCTTCCAAGCTTGTTCTTGCCATCTCTTGTAATGTTCTATTCTTTCTCTCAACAACTCCATTTTGTTGTGGAGTTCTTACACAAGATAGATTATGAGTGATGCCAAGTTCATCAAAAAAGGTTTGGAAGGATGCATTAATGAATTCACCACCATGATCACTTCTTACATTGATAATTTTGGATTCCTTTTCATTTTGGACTTTTTTACAAAAAAATTTGAAAGCATCAAAAGCACCATCTTTTTGTTTTAAAAACAACACCCATGTATATCTAGAAAAATCATCAACAATGATAAATCCATATTTCATACCTCCTAAACTCATGGTTTGGATAGGACCAAAAAGATCAGTGTGAAGTAATTCAAGAGGTTTTTTGGTTGATATAAAACCTTTTGAGTGAAAGCTAGTTTTTACTTGTTTTCCTTTTGCACATGCTTCACAAATTTTATCTTTTTCAAAACTTATTTTAGGAAGTCCTAACAAGATCTAAATTAGAAAGTTTTGAAATTGTTTTCATACTCAAATGTCTAGTTCTCCTATGCCATATCCATTTGTCTTTATTTATGGACATGAGGCAAGATTCAACTGGTAATTCTTCAATGTATAATATATAAAGATTTTTCTTTCTTGATGTAGAAAATATGATTTCTCCAGAATCTGCCATTCTCACATCACATATGTTTGGTTTTAAAACAACTTCAAAGCCATTATCACAGAGTTGACTAATGCTGAGAAGGTTGTGTTTTAATCCTTCAACATATTGAACATCATTGATTTTGGAAGAATTTATTTTACCTATGGTTCCTTTTCCTTTTATCTTAGCTTGATCGTTGTTTCCGAATGTTACAGATCCTCCATCCTTTTTGATAAATGACATGAAGCAGTTTTTGTCACCCGTCATATGCCTTGAACAGCCACTGTCCAAAAACCATGGCCTTTTCCTAACATCTAGAGATCCATCCTGCATAGTGTGTTAGATCATTCTTAGGTACCCACTTGTTTTTGGGTCCTGAGGAGTTAGCCTTGAAATCTGGTTTTATATTGTTAAATGATTTCTCATAATGATCTCTTAGACTTAGAAGAACCTCCTTTTGAAACTTGTATAAAAAACTGAATGTTGTTTGTTTCTGATAAGCCTCCAGATAGATCTAAAGATCGTTCTTTTAGTTTCTTAGAAAAACTTTCTTTTACTGTCAAATGATTTTCTGGTTTGAGGTTTCTTTTGTTCCTTTTTTTTATATCCCTTTTTCTAAAGTAACATGCAAATTCTAAATGTCCAATTTTGTTACAATATGAACATTTGATTTTTCATTTTTCTTCTCTTAATTAAAGAACAAAGAAAGTTTCATACATTTTGGTTTTTTTAGTTTTGTCAAAACCAAGCCCAGCTTTATCAAATCCCTACTTGAGATACCATGATTTTCTGAAATGTCTCAGTTGCCTTAATAAAGTTTTTCAAATCATTTTTAAGAGTTTCAACTTCAGCCTTGAGAAGATCGTTCTTTGTCTGTAAAGATCGATCTTGGCTTTCTGGGTTTTTTGTTTCCAAATTTGTAAAGTTGGAATCCTTCAGATTTTGAATGGTTTCTTTAAGTTTGTCATTCATGACCTGAATCTTTTCTTTCTCTTGTTTTTCTTTGTGAAATCTTTCTTTAAAAGAACTACATTTTTGAATGAAAAAGTTTGAATCATTTAACAAATTATCAAATTCGATTTCCATTTGTTTGCATATAAGACATGGTTCAGAATTTACCTTTGTTTATTCAATATTTGCCATTAGACACAGATTAGCTTCTTCAGGTTCATTTGTTTTTAATTCATTCGATTCATCCCAGGTTGCCATCATGGACTTCTTTTTGAAAGGAAATTTCTTTGGTCCTTTTTTGTTTGATGGACATTCATTTTTGTAATGTCCTTGTTTGTTGCATCCAAAACAAGTGATTTTGCTTTTATCAATCTCAGCCTTGAAGTCCTTTTTGTCTGGAGAGACCTTTTTGATTTGGTATCTTCTCCTCGTCATTCTTTGTATTTTTCTTGTGAGAAAAACAATTTCTTCATCAGCATCTTCTTGCTATCTTCTGAATCACTTTTCTCATTTGTTTGTTGAATGTTTGGTGAGCTTTGAGATGCTTTTAAGGCTATTACTTTGTTTTTCTTCACAGGCTTGTCTTCTAGTAATAATACTTCATGTGCCCTTATAGTTCCTATAAGTTCTTCTAAGCCTAGCACTTCAAGATTTTTCGCTTGACTTATAGCTGTCACCATTGGTCTCCATATGGTTGGAAGACATCTCATAATTTTTCGTATACCAATGTCAATTCTTGTTTCCTTAACATGAGTTGTTCCCTCATGGTGAGTTCGCAATGTTTCCCATACCTTCTTGGCCGTATCACATTCATCTACTCTTTCACTTTCTTCCCTACTTAAAGCACGTGATAAAAATAGTTAAGCTTTTGAGTTTAAGAGTACCTTCGATTTTTCATCTGTTGTCCAATCTGATTCTTTCTTTTTAGCTGATGTTGGATCGTTTTGATCTACTCTTGGTGTAAAATCTCCATCTCTAATGATTCTCCACATACTTGTATCTTGTGATTTTAGAAACAGCTGCATTTTGCCTTTCCAGAAGTAATAATCTGTTTGAAGACCCTCCTTCAGCTATGTATTTAGCTTTTGACATTTTTCTTCCTGAATCTTTTGCTCTAACACTTTGTAGGTGTTTAATTTTTAGAGACTGGCTCTAATGCCAATTGAAGTAGAAATATCAATTATAAGGAAGGGGGGTTTGAATTATAATTGTCTCTTTTTAAAAAATTATATTTTAAAAATTTAGATCTCAGGTTAAGATTGATCTTTGTAATGATGAAACTCAATCTTTACTTAGAAGATCAATCTTTAGTTTGAAAACAGCAATATCAATTTTACCAAAATATGATTGTTCAAAAGTAAGCAAATATAGAGATAGAAAGAGTACGCATGTATTTTATCCTGGTTCACCCAAACACGGGTTACGTCCAGTCCTCACAAGAGTGAGATTTTCCACTATGTGCTCAAAGGCAAGATTGTTTTTGGTGTTCACACTTCCTCTTCAGATCAATCTTAATCTTTACACAATTCTTACCATTCTACCTAGAAAGGATTTCTACCTTACTGTTTGTAAAGACTTTAACAAGTTGTCTTACAAACTTTAAAGGATTTTGCAACTTACTCAAGATTTGTCAAAACAACCTTGAGTTACAAAGTGATGATTTTGAGGCTATTTAGAATTTGATATTTACTCAACACTTGTTTGAGAAATATATTCTGTTGATGAACCAATATTGTGAATGATTAAAGCTCAAGAAATAAAACAAAACAACAAGCTATAAGAAAAGGAATTGAGGCACTTAAGTATGATCGAAGGAATTGATCTTTTGCTTGGTGCTAATTGTTGTGTTTTATTCTTCAGTTTGCAGCTGCATTTATAGACTCCAAGAAGGCTTTGGACAGCTAATATGGCCGTTGGAAAAGGACCAGATGTCATGAAAAAGCTGTTGAAAAAATCTGTCATAACTTAAGATTGATCAGTTGTATCAAAAGATCGATCCAAGATTGATCTTTTGGTTTGTGATGAAACAGCTTGTTCCCTATGATCCGTGTCAGTATGTCAGCCTTGATTATGTCCTTTTCAGTTATGTGTACAGTGCTTTTGGATGGTTCAACTTAGTAGTGTACTTCACTACTTGTAGCCTTGTACTTGTACTTGCTTGAGAAGAAGAATGATCTTTGTGATATGCCTTTTGTTTGAAGCATGACTTGATTCTTCAAATTCTGGAATGAGTGCGATTTCCATTGATCTTTTGCTGATCTTTTATGAGAGTAAAGTTGAATGTGGCTTCCAGGATTGATCCAATTATGTGGAGACTGTTTATCTACTGTGAAGATTGCTCTCTGTATTTTTAGCAAAATATACAGATTGATCTTTGTCTTTAAAAGATCAATCTTTTGTCTTTTAAATGATCAATCTTCAGAGTTGTTTCCTTTTGATCTGATTTGTGATTTTTGATACCTATCTTGTTTAACACACTCAAATGCACATGTTAAACACAAAACATTTAGAATCATAATTAAATAATCTTAATTAATCTTTTGTTTTATTTATCATCAAAATATTTAATTGAGATTTTGTCTTAACATATATTTCATATATATGTTTAATAAGTTTTAATATAAAAAATAGTGTGGATGAAGTCAAATAAAAAATTGGACAAAATTCATATAAGTTTTCTAATAAAGCATTTTCTTATTAAGAAAAGAATATTAAAAGATTTTCTTATTACATTAAAGCTTTTTCTTCTTTCCTTCATAAAATAATATTACATTTAAAGAGTTTTATGATTTTCAATGATATCACTGATTGACAAACATTAAATAATAATTCAAAATACTTTCAAATAATTAAAACACAATTAATAATCCATAACATATATAATGATATTATGTGTACTATATGCTTTAATGCAAGATATTTGTTTATAGTGTAGATTCGTAAAAACATGGTAAACTAAATTTAAACAGAATTAAAATATCGATAATTAGCCAAATAGTAAATATTAAGTTGTGGACCAAATAATAATTTACTATTTTCTTGGCAAAAGGTAGAAGTTGGTCTTCAAAAATTTATCTTGAGAATGAGTAAAAAATTTCCTATAGTCGTGTCTTATAAAGAATAATCGTGCTCTCATGTTAATAACTTTTAAAAATTTCATATTCATTATTTATATTAATTTATATAGATGAGATTATATAATTAGTATCATAAAATCACATACAACTTTCATATAATAATTGTTTCACTTTTCAATTAAATTAGGACTTACGAGTATAAATTCTTAATATTTCTACTGTTATTTTAAATACATGATATAACTAAATTATTAAATTAACAAATATGTCCATATATTTGAAGTTTTTTATGTTATTTGTAAAACATGATATAACTAAATTATTAAATTAACATACATGATGATATTTTGAAGTTTTCTATGTTAAACCTATACAAGAATTTCTATGATACTTTTTTTTATATATTTATCTATACATAATATTTTTATCCCGTATATGGCACGAGTTCAAACTACACTAATTTTACTAAAAGGAATCAAGTTATAGGAGACATGTTTATAATTGTGAATGAAATTAAAATTAATTGATATATTTTGTGTTATTAATGGAATAAATTTCAAAATTGAAACGGTTTTATGGTGGTGCCTGATTCAAGTTTAAAATTGTTTTAATGTACATTTGATGTACCCACTCGAATCCATCCTAATTTGGATGGAAAAAACTCATTTTAATTAGATGGATGTGTATGTTTTTTCTGAAATTAAAACTAAGGATGGAGACAGGTTAGGGGTTTCATATTAACCCGTTCTCTGCTTTCGAACCTATTTTATTAATAATATTATTGTTATTTTTTAATTTTATATACATATTCAATATTAAAAGTAATAATCTTTTCTTTATTAAAAATATGATTGTAATTTTTTTTTAATTTTATTATTATATAATAATAATTATTTTATTATATTAATTATGATAAATATGACTTTTAAAGATTATTATTTTACGTATATAAGTGGGTGCGAACGAAAAAACTTTAATTTTGTCGCGAACAAAGATGAAAACTTAAATTTTACATCCAAATACAGACGAATACATATTTTTCTCGACTAGTCGAATGCGAGAGGCAAAATCCATCCCGTCCGATTGCCATGTTTACGCTTGATTCATGTTGGTTTTTTATTGCAATTAAGACTTATAGAAATATTTCTGTTCTTTTAACAAAAGCCCAAACTGTGGACTCCCATTTAAAAGAGCCGAATGATAGGAGATGTTTGTAACTGTGAATATATAATAAAATTAAAGTTAAATTACATTGTGGTCCCTTAACTTAATTTCAGATAACGTTTTAGTCATTTATCTTTTTTTTTCTCGAGTTGATCTTTTATTTTAATTTTAAGTGACAATTTCATATTTTATGTTTTAAAATGTCAACAATGTTGTCCTTTTTTTTACAAAAATTCAAAAAAATCATCAAATTTTTTAAACAAAACTCATAAAATTCATTATCATCTTCAATAGAATACAAATTTAATCAAATTCATAACTTAAATCTTGAAATAAACTCATATTTTCATTCTTTATATGATGTTGTTGGAGATGAAAATATGAGTGTATTTGAATATTTGAGTTATGAATTTGATAAAATTTGCATTTGATTGAAGATGATTATCAATTTTATGGGTTTTGGTTGAAAAATTTGATGATTTTTTTGAATTTTTGTATAAAAAAGGATAACATTGTTGAAATTTTAAAACATAAAATATCAAATTGTCACTTAAAACTAAAATAAATGACCAACTCGGGAAGAAAAAAAAAGATAAATGACTAAAACGTTACCTGAAATTAAGTTAAGGGACCACTGATGTAATTTAACCTAAAATTAATAAATATATTATGTTACTATTATCTTAATTAAAATGATTTTTCTTTAAATATTGGATTTGTTTATTTAAAATTTTTAAAAAGTTGATTTTGACTATTTTTAAAAAAATAATTTTTTTAATAGTTTACTTAAAAATTGTAGACTCATTTATTTTAGACTCATTTCTTAGTGATAAAAAATAATTTTGACGTTCAATAACTAACATATTCTTTATTAAATATTTTAACATAATAAAAGTTATATTTGTTTTTTAAAAAAAAGGTGTCTTTTAAAAATGATTTTTATGAAAAACTTATTAAAATAACTTTTAATTTTAATCATTTTTTGAAATTTCATTATTCAAAAGAAATTGTAGCAAATAAATGCAATACTTAAAATGATATTTTAAGATAAACTATTTAAATCAAATTTCTATTTGAAACTTTATTTTTAAAAATTCTTTTTTAGAAAAGTAATTATAAAAAGTCAAAATATTATAAAAATCATTTAAAAAAAATATTAAACAAACAGATCCATTGTAATAGCAAAAATGATAATTTTTTATGGGCACGTGATATTTTCATAGCAAGAGGCTTTGAGAATTATTTGTTAGTAATATAGTTAATATAAATCTCATTTTATTTGTAAATAAGATAGATAGATTTTAATATATGTGTTTATTTTATTCATGGAAATTTTATTTTCTCTAATGTAAAAATTAATTTTTTGAGTAAAAAAAATATACATAAAGAAAATAATATTTTTTAGAAAACCATATTTTTTTGTTATATTATAAAAAAAATATAATAATGATATTATAACATTTAATCATAGCAAAAAAATATATATAAATGTAATTCCAAGTGTGAGCACAAAAGGTTGAGTTGTGAATTGGGGTGTTTGTTTGTGGAAGGAAGGGATTATTAAAAATGGGGAATTTGGGAGTACTTTGGGTTTGTTTTGTGCTTTTGATGGCAATTCAAGCAATGGGAGTTCCTACAGCTGCACCAGTTAATCAAACTTCAGGTACTTTTCTTTCACTGCCATTGTTACTTTACTTTGATTTATTTTTTACTATTAATTTTTATTTATTTCTCTTATTGCTTTCTTGGAGTTTGTCGTTTGTTTTTGTTATGTTATCGTTCTTTATAGCGAGACAAGAATAATTGGAGAATAGCAATAAATAAAAGTTTAATTGTAGTTTTAATTCTTCTATTATTATTAAGTTATGAAAATAGTTTTTTTACTTTAAAAAATCGACAGTTTTTGTTTTTTTTTATATTTTTAAACTAAAAAAAATGTAAAATTTACATATTTTTAATGACATGATATACAATTCTATGATATAGAACTATTTATATGCATTAATTATTCATATGTTATTAATTAAATTAAAAATATAAAAAAAATCAAAATTAAAATATAAATTTTTACTGTGTTTTATTTAAATTTCATGGGTGTTAATCATTTTATATTATCGTATCATATATCACATTATTTAAAATATTTTGTGCTATTATTTTTTAGTTAAAAAATTTAAGAAAGAATAAAACTGTTAACTTTTAAAATAGATAGATCACGTGAATCAATAAAAATAGAGGAACCAAACTTACTATTAAATCAAAAAGTAAAATAAAAATCAAAATGGAAATGGAAAGAGACATTTAACTCACGCGGTGTTGTTGGATGAAAAAACTATAGCTACAAAGTAGATATATAAATAATTATATATCTCCTGTTTTACTTTTATTTTTGTTAAAATATACCTACTGATTTATTTTGTTCTAAATCAATGACTAACATTTCCCAATCTATCGCGTGCTGCTTCTTGCAAATATATGTACATGGTGAGATATCATTGAATATCTATGCAAAATTATTTGATCATTATTTTATAGGTTAAATTACATTTGTGGTCCCTTAATTTAATTTTAGGTAATGTTTTAGTCTCTTATCTTTTTTTTCCCGATTTAATCCTTTATTTTAATTTTAAATAACAATTTAATATTTTATGTTTTAAAATTTCAACAACGTTATCCTTTTTTAAACAAAAATTCAAAAAAAAATTCAATCAAAACTCATAAAATTAATTATATTCTTCAATATAATACAAATTTCATCAAATCCGCAATGCAAATCTTCAAATAAACTCATATTTTTATACTTTATTTGATATTATTATGAATAAAGGACTAAATTGGGAAGAAAAAAAAAGATAAGGGACTAAAACGTTACCTGAAATTAAGTTAAGGGACTACGAATGTAATTTAGCCTATTTTATATTATCAATATGGAAAATGTTAAATATTATAATAAAAAGTAACAACTAAAGATAAGGAAGTATAAGTGTATTTTTTTTATTAATAATTGATTTGTATATTTCAATTCACTATCCTAGTAGTTAGTTATAACTTGTAATTTCACAAAATAATTAATCAACCTAGTAGGTTCAAATATGTAATTTCACTATCCTATCATGTGTTTTCTTTATGAAAAAATGTGGTCCACTCAAAAAATTGATAAGTATGACATTTGAGCAAATTTTGTATACTTTACTCATGATATTATGATGATACATAACTATGCATTTGATTATACATAACAAAGTACTATGTTATATTTGATAATAAATAATGTAGTAAATACAATAATGAATCAATGATGATGATAATTTAATAATCACAAGATAAATTTTAAGGTGTCTTTCATATAAGTGCCAAAGATTTTATTGTCCATTGCATAATTCTCAATGTGAGAGCTATTTTTGGGACACGTAGACTCCATATTTAGTTTTTTTTTTAAATAAAAATCAATTTAGTTTTTTTTTAAATAAAAATCAATGATAGAAAATTTATTATTTATTAAAGGAACATTAATTAATGACTATAGATATTTATCTCAAATAAGATTCTTAGAAATTTACATCTTCCTTCATGGAAAGTGGTGTAACAAAAACCAAGCTATCATAAACAACTTTTTATAAAAGTGAAATTCTACAATATTTAGAGGATTATAGCCAAACCATTACTTCCTTTAGAAAAATCTATAAATATAAATTGGCTTTGTTCTCCATAAATTACCACATTTTGCAATTTTCTTATCCTATCTTAATGTGTATATATGTAGATCACCAGAAAATATTCAAGGAAAAGCGATCTCGATTGCGTCCGGTTGATAAAATATTCAAACTTCCAATTACAACAAATTCATGGCCAGAAGGTAGATATCCATTATATGACTATAATTTTATGTTCTCTTGTAAAACATTCTAGTGAATAAAGACATGTTTGTTATAGGTGTTTTTTAATACGATATATTAGTGAATGTAGGCTAATTATATCGAACATTGAATTGCAAAATGCAGGTAACGGTTTTGCGAGTGGAGTCCTTGACCTAGGCGGGCTACAAGTGTCTCAAGTATCAACATTTAGCAAAGTTTGGGGCGCCTACAAAGAGGGACCGGACAATCAAGGCGCCTCAATTTACGAACCAACAGGAATACCTCAAGGATTCTCTATGTTAGGTAGCTACATCCAACCAAACAACAAGCCACTTTTTGGATATGTTCTTGTTGCAAAAGATGTTTCTTCAAGCACAATCAATGGAACTTTAAAATCACCAATCGATTATACACTTGTATTCAACACTTCAACTGTTTCAGCTTCACAAGATTTCACTTTGTTTGTTTGGCTACCAATGGCACCTGATGGTTACAAAGCTTTAGGCCATGTTGTCACCACAACAATAGATAAACCTTTACTTGATAAAATAAAGTGTGTAAGATCAGACCTCACTGACCAATGTGAAACTTCTTCATGGATTTGGGGATCCAATGACTTCAATTTTTATGATGTTAGACCATCCAATAGAGGTGTTCAAGCTCTCGGTGTTCGCGTCGGAACCTTTGTCGCACATTTCGGTGTGGCTAGTGGCCCTCCATCAATTTCCTGTTTGAAGAATCTCAATTCTATTACACAAATAATGCCTAATCTAAAACAAATTGAGGCAGTACTTCAAGTTTATTCTCCATTTCTATCCTTACATCCTGATGAAAAATACTTACCTTCTTCAGTTAATTGGTTTTTCTCCAATGGAGCATTACTATACAAGAAAGGTCAAGAATCAAATCATGTTCCAATAACACAAAATGGAACTAACCTTCCTCAGGATCCTAACACTGATGGTGAATATTGGATAGACTTACCTGTTGATGATGCAAACAAAGAGAGGGTCAAAATTGGAAATATACAAAGTGGTGAATCTTATATACATGTTAAACCAATGTTTGGAGGAACATTCACTGATTTTGCCATGTGGGTTTTCTACCCATTTAATGGACCTGGAAGAGCAAAAGTAAAGATTATAAAAAATATAAAATTAGGGAAAATAGGTGAACATGTTGGTGATTGGGAGCATGTAACATTAAGAGTAAGTAACTTGGATGGTCAATTATGGCACGTATATTTCTCACAACATAATCATGGTTCATGGGTTGATTCCTCCCAACTTGAATACCGAAATGATAGTAGCAGTTTTGACTTTCCAACTAAAAGACCTATTGTTTATGCTACATTAAATGGTCATGCATCATATCCACATCCTGGTCTTGTTCTATTAGGGAAAGACGGTGTAGGTGCAAAAGATGATACTGATACAGGTGGAAATATTATGGATATGGAAAAATTTATTTTGATTTCTGCGGATTATTTGGGGACATCTCTAATAGAGCCACCATGGTTGAATTTTTATAGAGAGTGGGATCCACGTATTAATTTCAATTTAGATGATGAATTAAAGAGTATTGAAAAGTTTTTGCCCGGTATACTTAAACATCGTTTTGAAGATTTTGTTAATAGTTTACCACATGAACTCTTGGGAGAGGAGGGACCAACAGGTCCAAAGCAAAAGAATAATTGGATTGGTGATGAAGTTTGAATTTTGTAGGATTTAGTTATTATTGATGTTTACAAAATTTAAAATTGAATGCGAGAATAATGTGTTGCAAACAATTTTATAAGGGGTTAATATTTAAATTAATTTGAAGAAAAAAATGAAATGAAATGAAATTAGCAATAGCCCCAATTATTATTTTTATTTTATTTTATGGTCTGTACAATAGATTCAATTAATTTTCTCTCCAAATTCTAGTATAATTTTTCGGTCCACCTAAAATCGGGATATTTGTAGAATTTTATAAACAATAAAAGATCTATCAATATAATATTCGCACGGATATGATGAATCGTGAGATACATATTGGGTAGGTTGCAGTGTACATTAATTAGAGAGAAATTTTCTAAATATCTTTTTTGTGTATAAAGAATATAAGGGCAAGCCAATAACTGTAGGCCTATATCTACAGTCTAATGCCAACAACTTTTAAATCAATAATTTATGTTTAACATCTCAATAATCTTATCGATCAATCCCCTAAATCAGAGATATAAAACATATTTTTGTTTAATTTAATTTAAATTAATTAGTAATTAAAAAACTCATCATTAAACCCTAATCTAACTTCCTCGCTCATCCTAGCATCTTCACCGTGGTCACTGTCTCCACCTCAAACTTTCTTCATAGCTACCATGTTCGTTGAAGATTATTTTCTCCATCCTAAGAGATTCATTGAATCCTAACTCCAAAAGCACGATGAAGCTCCATCATGTTGTTCGCTCGAATCCTAGTTTTCAACATTGAATTGTAGTTGCTGCAAACGAGGGAGCTTGCAAAGATGATGTGTTATGGATTCTCTAACTATGGGTTTGAATGAAGGTTACATTTGATGAAAACAATATTAACTATCAATGATGAATAAATTCACCAAAGATGAAGATGGTAATATTGGTTTGATTGAATAAATTAGGGATTTAATGGTTTTTTGAATTGAGAATTTTAATCTCAAAGTCAACTCTTAATAATTAATATATTAGTTAATAACTTTGTGATACCATTTCACTTAAATAGTATTAATATTCTGTATCATATTTAATGGTGGACAACCACAATCTAATTAATATAATAACTATATTAAATAATGTGTGAATTTTATAATTTAATAAGCTCAAGTTGTATAAACCATATATGTTATTATTTTAATTAGTTAAATTATGGATGTTATGTTTTACGTCGAAGACTGATACTGAAATTAAAATAAAAATTATAAATAACCAATTTCTTTATGTTACTTTTTATTATAATATTATTATTATATTCAATATATATTATATAATTTTAACAAGTTGCTAATAAATGACGAATGATAATACTAAATAAATCACGGCAATTTTGGATTGAAACAAGCTAAAACAATCCCACCGTCAAATCGTATAATAAACATTTATCCAAAATTTATACTCCTATAGTTTTAAAGATGGATAATTTTAGTTTCTGTAATTTCAATTGCCTAAATTAAGTTGTTATATTTTTTGAAAAATAAAAATTAGTCTTACTGAAAAGAAACACTAGCCCTTTCAAATGAATCATTTCCACCAAATTGATGAAAGAAATAAAAAGACAATATTGATCAAGAGAAAAAAAAAAGTCGGGAGACGAAGAATTAATAAGAGGCAATAAAAGAAAGTTGTTGTTACTTATGACAAATTTTGTCTTTATTCACAACAATTATAGACAATGTAAAATTACACATCAATTATCCACAAACACAAGTTCATAGTTAATTTGCTTGTAGATAAATACTTACCCATGGACAAGCAGTGGAATAGACTTACTCAAGAAAGTAAAATGACTCATGGATCATCTCTATGAGTCAAGTTGTTCATGACCTTTCTTTTGATAAAGACGTAAATATTTACCTAGAGAGATAAGTCATGAGTATTATTACTCACGAATAATTCTTGAATAATTGTATTGTTTTCTATTTGATACTTATAGTTTTATCCATGACTTGTATGTGGGTAATTTACCCACACATAGATAATAACATTCAAATTATATATCATGTACTCGTGGAATTTTCGTGGGTAATGTAAAAACATAATTTTAGTACATTTTTTTTATCATTACTACTTTCCATATTTTTTTTAATACGACTTAAAAAAAAATTAAAGCATAAAAAAAATCACTGTCAAAATAAAGTGAAGTATTATCTAAATAGTGTTGTCGATATAAACAAAGTGACTACCATAAGTATCAAAATAAGGACAATTTACACTACCATAAGTCTCAAAATAAACACATTGTCCTTACCATAAATTTTAAAATACACATAACAATTCTATGGTAAAATTATATATAGATAATGCCTACAAGTCGAAGCAAAAGATGTTGTCATAACTACTAAATGAAACTCACACAAAAATAAGTATAACTCCTTGTTGCATCACTATTAGACTCATGCTCATCATAATCTAGATGATGACGACGACAAGAGGACTCAACGTGTATGGAAGCAACACTTTTTGCCAATGTTGTTAGTTGCATCTAGAGCTTTATAGTGCTCTACTCTATTTGTTGAACTTCCTCTTATCAACATTGTTATGCTTTCCTTAGCTCTTATCGTGCCTCATGTTATGTTACTTTTGTTCACTCCTCAATTGTTGTTATATGTGCAGTTATCTCATTAGAATGCTAAGGCAATACATTGGTTCAACCTCTAGATGAATGAGAATATGAGACTAGACTTGTGACACTTGGTCTATAAAGCGAGGATCTATCTCTAACATAATAGATATGCCTTTTATTCTTTCCCCTAACAGATTAGACCAACATGTCTAAACTTTCATATTAACCACTTAGCTACCACTACTAGATCTTTCCTCACCTTTGGAGGCTTGCTGCAACTTACCTTGAAATTTTTCCTGGTCAAATAGAAAATAATATAACATAATTAAATTACTTTTACAAGAAATACAAATGAAATAATGAACCATATAGAAGGATGTTCATCCTTCACAACCCTATTTTTAGTGAACCCTTTTTTACTTCTTCTAAAGACATGATTATGAGGTAAGAACTCACAATGACAATTGAACCATGAATTTTTGCCACCATATTTTAAGGTAAAAACCTTATTTCCATCCATACACACCAGACATGCCAACTTACCTTGAGTACTCCATCCAGATAACATGCCATAAGCAGAAAAATCGTTAATTGACCACATTAAGGTTGCCCTTATTACAAAGTTTTGTTTCATGGAAATATCATAAGTCAAAGCTCATTCACTCCACAAATGTTGAAGTTGATCTATTAACGGATGTAAATACACATCAATGTTTGCTTTTGAGTATGATGGTCCATGTATGAAACAAGTCAAAAATATGAATGGTTTACTCATGCACATTTCGGGTGGGAGATTCTACGAAGTCACAACAACAAGCCAACAAGAATATGGGGATGAAGATGTCTGAAGAGCGTAAAGCCATCTAAACATAAACCAAGCCTTACATTTTTTGGTTCATTTGCAAAGCCTGGATATATTGCATCAAAATGCTTCAAAGCATCCCCATCAAACAGATCATGTAAAATGCCCAAACTCAATCTATTATGATGATGCCATCTCATTTCAATAACAGTTTCCGTTGATGCATACTGTTTTTTTAACCTAGGAGTGATTGAAATATAGAACATCCTCTTAACTAAAATGTTTTTATAGTTACCTATCCCAATCTTATTTGGAACATATCGGGGTTCATGACAAAATCTACACTCTAGATCTGCACTATTATCTTTATAGTAAAACATGCACCCTTTAACACAGCAATCAATTTTCCCATACTTCAATCCTAACATGATCACCAAATTTTTGGCTTGGCACAATTTTTTGGAAATGAGTCCTTCAAAGAATATGCATCTAAAAGCACACTTACAAAGAAATCAAGATACTCATGCATAACATTCCAATTTGATTTGCAAGCTAAAAGTTTCACGCATATTGAAAGTTTTGAATCACAAGCCCACTCATATAAGGGTTTGTTTTGTAGTAATTAACAAATTATAAAAGTCTTGAACATCATCATTTGAGGGCTCTTCATTAATATCTTCCTCGTTGTCCTCATCAACCATTTTTGGAAGTCATACGTAGGATCAAATGCATCATCAACCATATATTGTATTAATATAAATGGATCATCGTTATCCATATGTCCATTACTACTTGGAACATTTCTTGGGGCAATACGTATAGCTTCTTTGCCAAGCTCAGTCTTTGAATTTAATATGCAAAAAGAAGTTTTGAAATAATATATGTGATATGCGGGGTGGATTGATAAATCAAACTTCATCAGTTGGTGTTGGACTCATTAGAATCCTTTGTTATAATGACTTGGTAAGGGAAAGTTATAAACTTTTTACGTAAACTTTTAAGATCTTATGATGATTGTCTATATCTTGGTATTGAATGTCTTGTATTGCTTCTCAATGATGTGAATACCAAGTACAAAGTTATCCATTTAGAATTCAAGCTCTATTTGTAGACTATATTACAATCAGAAAAAGCTTATGCACTACAAAAAAAACACTCAATTTGTGGCCGAAACAAATTCTCACAAATTCGTACAACATTTTTTAGGGTTTAGGCTGTAGGAAAAGATGTATTTTTAGAGGGCCCAGGCCGCCAAAAAGAAAATAGAGCCATTGGCATTTTGTGGCCATTTTCCCGCCACAAATGCTCTTTTTGTCTTTCTATATATATATCCTCTCATTTTTCATTTCTATCTTTTCTCTAAAAAAAATTTCTACCTTTTCTTTACAAATATTTTTCCTCAACTTTTATCTTTCTTCAAATCCTCTAATGAAGTAAATGACTTTATAATTTTTATGAAGCAATGGTTCCTCTAGTAAAATTGTATTTGGAAAATTTAGTGCATCTGGCTAACATGATAAGATTGACTTATTATGAGTATTCATCTGGCGGAAAAATTCTAGGAGAAATAATTTTGGTCATCTAATGATGTGGCACCAAAACATAAAAATAATTAGTACAGTACAAATGTCCACATAGTAAAACTACAATCCTGTATAGTACTATGAACAATACAAACCTTTTAACAGCCTAGTGTATTATCGCTACGTGTCAAGATCTCCAATCCCACTATTTCCATCAGATATATTCTTTAATATTAACACAAAAACATTTTTGAAAAATGATAGAGAAATTAATAAATAAATAAATAAATAAAAGAAAAGGCAATGCTCAAAGAAGATTTTTGAAAAAGCCTTGAATGCATCAAAAGAAAAGAATGAATGAATGAAAAATATTAATTTGTAAAGTATATTTTTTTTTAGGCTGGTAGGGACTATAATATCTTCAACTAAATGAGGAAATGTTGACTCGTGATGGTTTAATGATTTTGGGTTAAAGAAGATGTATTTGGTAAAATGAATGGTGGTGGAGAAGTATTAATTTCTATCATCTACATCTTTCTTCTTTTCTCCCCTTTTGGTTCGATTTTCTATCTCAATTTTATAAGCCAAAATGATGCATCTTGTGTCATCTTCTGTCCATAATATAAAATGGAATTATGATTTTTCTATTGCTTTTTGCTCAAAAAAGTGGATTTGTATACATGGAAGGTGAAAGATGGGACTGCCACTTTTATCATGAATTTGTTAAGTTATAATGATAAAGGTTTAGGGGGAGTAGCAAAAAAATGAATTTAATAGTTGATTAAAATGGAAAAGCCAGTGATGGTGTGTATTTAGAAGTCGAAGTTAGAGGTGATGAAGAAAAGGGTATGTAGGTATAGGATTTTGATTATTTTGATTTTTCTTTACTACCAGCTAGAGGAAGATTTGAAGGAATTGTTACTATGTGGGATTGTAAGGCTTTTGAGGTTGAGTCTTCTTTTAGTATGCAACATGCACTATTAATCAAAGGAAAATGTTTAGAAAATGGTGTTCTTGTGTCGATTTGTAATGTTTATGCCCCTTGCGATCTTCTAAGAAAACAAGATGTGTGGATGCAGTTAGATAAGAAGATTGTGGACAACATGGTTGTGAATTGGTGTGTTTATGGAGATTTTAATGCTATAAGGTTAGAATCATAGTGAAAAAGTAATGTTATCTATTTGAGGGTGGAATATATTTATTGTTTTAATCAGTTTATTGAAGATTCAAGATTGGTTTATTTTTCTCTTATTGATAGAAAATTTACTTGGTCAAGATCACATGGTAGAGTTATGAGTTGTTTGGATAGATTTTTTCTTTCAAACGATTGGTGCAAGTATGGCAAACTAGTTCCCAATGGGTTTAAAGTATAGGTTTATCAAATAATGCTACTATTATGTTTAAAATTGAAACTTAAATCAGGGCCACATCCGTTTAGAATGCTGAAATGTTGGGCCAGTTTTGATGGTAATCATCAGTTGGTAAAGGAAAAATTGAGAAGCTTGCACATCCAAGGGTGAGGAGTTTTTATGTTAAAGAAAAAGTTTAAAGGCATTAAAGTTGGTTTGTGTGAATGGCATAAAAGTCGTCGTAGCAACTTGGAGGAAAAAATCTAAGGGTTAAAAATAGGAATTAGGCTCTTTGTATCTCAAAGGTGAATCAGAGTTGTTATATGATCAAGATGTGGAAGCAATGTGAGAAATATCATCAAAATTATTTTCTCTTTCTCATGTCATGTGCGGTATTTAGTAGCAAAAGTCTAGAGAAATCTGGTTAAAATAATATGATGCCGACACTAAAATCTTTCATGAATTGGTGGTAGGTCGGAGAAGAGTAACTCTATTTGTAGCCTCGTTGTTAATGTATTAGAGTTAAGGGATGGAGGAGATATGGGGTGCAGTTCTGGAGCATTTTCATACTCATGGCAAGCTGGTTAGATGGTTTAATTGCACTTTCATTACATTGATCCCTAAAAAGAATAATCCTCTAACTATTTTGGATTGTAGATCTATTTCGTTGGTGGGATTTATTTACAAGTTCTTATCTAAAGTGTTAGCTAATAGAGTGAAACACGTTATTGGTAAAGTCATTGCTTAGAGCAAGACTTTCGGTGTGGAAAAGTCGTAATCTATCTATGAATGGTCGATTCGTTCTCTTAAAAGTTTTCTTGTTTGCCTTTCTGATTTATTTTCTTTCTTTCTTCAAAGCTGCCCGAAAACTGAATCTTTAGGTTTTGATGTTGGTGGATTTTTGAAAACTGAATCTTTATTTCAGTCTTTTCTTTGGGGAGGGAGTAAGGAAGCTCGTAATATTCATTGGGTCAAGTGGGAGAAGGTTTGTCTACCTAAAGAAAAAAGAGGTTAGGTTACGCAATTTGAGAGATTTTGATTTAGCGTTATTGGGAAAGTGGTGTTGGAGGTTAAGGGTATAGAATAATGGGTTATTGTTTAAAGTGTTCGAGAAAAAATGCAAGATGGAAGTTGGTGGGTTGAATAGGAATGCACAAAATGCTTTTATCTGGTGGAAAGATATGTGTAATATAGAGTGTAGTGTGGATGATATGTTTGGTAATTGGTTACCTACTAACTTACCAAAGGTGATTTGTGATGGGAAAGAATCTTTTTATTTTGGAGTGATTTGTGGGTTGAGGGAGGTGTGTTGAAGGAGCGGTTTAATAGATTGTATACTTTGGTGGTCAATAAGAAGGTGTCGGTGTATGAAATGTTGAGTTTCGATGTGAGGCTAAGGGGTGGAGATTGGGGGTGGCTTATAAGATTGTTTAGTTGGGAGGAAGGGTTGGTAGAGGAGTGTAACTATTTGTTGACTAACATTCTTTTGTAGGTTAATATCAAATATAAATGGGTTTGGAACTTCAATTATCTCGATGACTACTCGGTTAAAGAAGCATATCATCTAATTATGCAAGAGTTGAATTTAGATGGATCACCTTTTAGAGAGTGGGATTTGACGAAAACGTCTCATCACTTGTTCTTCGAGTGCTATTTCTTTGGATAGTTTATGTATGAGGTCTTAAGATGGTTGGGTATTAGTTGTGCATTGGCTAAGCATGGGTTAGCTCATGTTCGACACTTTATTGGATTGGGTTCAAGAGATAAATTTGTTCGTCAGTCTCCATATTATATGGTTAGTGTGCATTTGAACTATTTGGAAATAAATGAATAACTTAATTTTTTTTGTCAAATGGATAGAATGCATAAAACTACTCTAGATTTGGTTAAGTTAATTTCGTGGACTTTTATTAGAGCAAAAGTGACAAGTTTCTCTTTTAACCTTCATCATTGGAGTTCACATCCATTGATATGTTTAGGAGAGGATGTCATATGATTTTTCTTTTGTCTTGGTATTTTTTAGGTTTTGATGTTGGTGGATTTTGATTGTATTTTCTTGTTGTTCATTGCACACCTTGTGTAATGAATAGTTTTTAATTTGAATTTTCTTTGATTAGTTCAAAAACAAAATTGCATTTACAAAAAAAAAAAAGATAAAAAAAATATTTTTTTTTTACTTTTTTTATCAACTAAATTCATTAAATCGAATAGAGGAAAACCCTCAAACCATATCAGTACACAAGATAGTCAAATTACATAATAATACAAGAACGCAATTTTCACTCATTAACACTGATGAAACCATAAAATTAGAGTGGATAAATCCCCACTAAACTAATCTTGTATAAAGGACTCAAACTAGAGAAAATTGAAGTAACAATGTCGATTTACAAGAAAGGGGGGTTTGAATTGTAAATGTGTTTTTTTTAAAAATTCCTGTTAAAACTTAAGAAAATAACTCAAGAATGATCTTGGTTATGAAAACAGAAAACGGAGAACGTTCTTGGTTTGTGTTATAAAACAGAGAACGTTCTTAGATTAGCAGAAAATCAGTTTCTATTTTATCTTAATTGATCAATGCAGTATAATAAAGAAAGAGATAGGAAAGAGAATACCACACAAAGATTTATCCTGGTTCACCCAACGTGGGTTACGTCCAGTCCTCACACTGTGAGATTTTCCATTAAGTGTTTAAAAGCAAGTAACCTTTTTGATCTTACAACACCTATTCTAGATCCACCTTGATCTAATTCAATGTCTATTACTTTCCACCCAGAAAGCAATAACAACACCTATCTAACCTTGATAGGAAGCAATCTTAAACAAATTATAAAGAAACTCTTATAGTTTGAGTTTTTACAAATGATTGAATTTGATAGAATCTGATATTGCTCAACTCTTGTTTGAGAATAGATTCTTTACAGAGTATCTAATGATAATTTCGCAGCTGATATATGAATGTGCAGCAGTAGCTGTTTCGCGAATTGCAGAAAATGATGTTGCCTCTGTTTTGCAGAATTTCAAGCTTAAGTGTGATTGTATTATGGATTTCTCTGCACTTGAATTTCTTGCTTTCACACTAGATAATGGCCTTCTATTTATAGGCTGAATATGCACTGGATAAGTACGAAAGAGCTGTTGGAAAAGCCATGCTTTTTCTGGTTTAAGACAACACTTTTGAATAAACTAATCATGCTATGACATAGCCTTTTTTCACTTTTGGATTTAGCATTTAAAGCAGTCATGTACTTTTCTGACAGTGTCCTTGATGTTTCTCCATTGATTTTGGATGATACATTCTCCATCTTGAGTCTTGAGTGCAGCTGGAGAAGATTAGAAACGAATTGCAACTGAAACAGAGCTGATGCAAGTCTGCTGTTATTGTGCAGAAAACGGAGAACGTTCTGGTTTTTTGAGTGAACGTTTTGGAGCTTAAATAATCATTTTGGAGCTCCCGTTTTGATCAACCTGGATTTCTTTTGTAATTTCCTTGTCATATGTCAAGATTGATTGAGCTTTCTTGACATTTGAATTTTTGGAGTTCTTCAAGCTATCATGACTTTTGTCCAATTTTGAGTCCTTTTAATTTTGAGATCAAATAGCCTTTTTGAGCTTGAATGAAACCTACTTGTTCCTTGCCATGTACTGATTAGATATGAACAAATTTCCAAGGCAAACTCTTTGATAAAGATGTAGAAAAAGTTTGAACAACATGCTGTGATGAACTTTTTTGAGGCTGGAGCTCTTTCTCCGTTTTAGTGTTCTTGTTGCTGTTTTCTTTGCTTTGCTTGATTAAATTCACTCAAAAGCACAAGTTAAATTAACATAACATTTAGAATCATAATTAACATTCTTAATTAACTTTTTGTTTGTTTTCATCAAAACATTAAATTGAGATTTTGTCTCAACAAAAATGATATAAGAAAGTAGATCAGTCAAGTGTTTGAAGCCCTCTACCAATTCACTTAAATAATTACAGTCAACCCTATGAAAGGGACAGAAAATGTGGGGCTACGGAGGCTCACTTTCAAAATAGAATTGTATTAAAAGTATAAAAAAAACACTTAGATGCCATAAAGCTCGACATCACCACATGTCATCCAAAATAATACCACTTTCCCCTTCAAGTATAAAAAACCGAACCAGCAAAGCAAGAAAACTTATCCAAATTTTTTGTTATACCAACCATACAAGGAGCAATTATATACATTAAAGTTAGTTAAAAGATACATATGATTAAGTATAATTTGTTATGTTAGTTGCATTAAGAGTATTATATAAAAGTGTATCATATGCTAATTGTAAAATAATTTTTTACATAATAATTTTAAGTTTAATTTTTCTTTTTAATTATTTTTCTCTTTATTAAACTCAATAATAATTCTCAACAATATAGATCACAAGACACCAATCAATTAGAAGAAAATTAGACTCAATGATGATTCTCTAACAATATAGATCACAAGACACCAATCAATTAGAAGAAAAAATACAGCCTAAGACCACTTAGAGCTTTTACCATCCTCACCATCTCTAAATGTATTTAAGTCTTTTAGATGCTTCAACACCATCTCAAACAGAACCCATCGATCCAAAATTTGATAACTTGGACACCCAATTGAAACTTCAGCAATTGCGAATTAGCAATCAAGGTTGGCTCGAAGGTAAGGTCACTAAAGCTACTACTTTAGATTTCCATGAAAAACAAAGTTTTATTTTATCAAAAGGTTTCAAAAAAATTTAATCAAAATGCCTCAAATTTTAATATTTTTAAAATTAAAATATATAAATTTTTTAAATTTAATATTATTTCAACAATATTAAATCGACTGCAAAATAATTATTACATGATATCAATTATACTAATTTAGTGATGTCATGTTAAAGCCTCATATTAAAATTCGCTTTAAGCTTCGTATTAAAAGCTTTAGACCTCTACTGTGTTGGGCCGACCTTGCTAGGGACATCCACTCAAAATTGAAATACTAGTAGCAAGGAAATCTCTAAGCAATTACCAATCAGACATAATAAGTAGAATTGTCAAAAAAGTCTCTAACTCCAACGCTCCCTTTAAAAAAAATTTGTTAAGCCCTTAATATTTTGTTAATTTTGAATTTTTTTTTTTTTTTGAAAAAATTTCAAAATTTATTTTTCTTGAAAAAATATTGAAAAAAAATTAAAAAAATATTGAAAAACTTAAATTTTTTTTTTCAAATAAATTTGTGAGAAAATTAAATAAAAAAATTGAATTTTTTTTCTCGAATTAAATAAATTTTGAAAAAATTGTTAATGGTGAATTTTTTTGAAAAAATTGACTTATAAGCCAACTAAACTCATAAAACTTTAGAGGCTTTTTAATATTATAATTTCGTTTGTGCATAGTACGATATTACATTGTGTACTGATTTCTTGTGCTTCAAATTCATCTCCAATAAATTAACATTAGCGTGTGAAAAAACTAACACTAAAATTCATTTTGAAAAAATAATTTTTTATTTGTAGGATTTGAAGAATATTATAATCAAAAGTTAGAAACATTAAAATTAAAATTAGTAACGCATACATGTCAAACTTAATTAAGAATTCTTATAAAGAGCGGTAGATTAGAGACCTTCTCCTCTTGTTTTTTAATTTTTCAAATAATTTAAGATAAATATTTATTACTAATACATAAATAAATATGAGATAAATATTTATTTTTATAAATATTAAAAATATATGAGATAAATTTTTATTAAATACTAAAAAGAATGTGACAAAATATTGTCATTGATCCATTCAAAAACACCATAGAAATATTTGTCAAAGATACATAACTCTGACAAATATTATTCTCATATTGTTATTCATTGAT